>VMBQ01006903.1:0-50910 GCA_007657795.1 Dreissena rostriformis
GCGTGTTTTTCCGGACAGTTACTTAGTCATTCATCATGAAATTTACAAAGAACTTACCACTAAAGACCAACGTTATAATATGACATGTTTCTTTTAACCTGCATCTTTCTACCTAAAAGGCCAAGGTCAGACATAAAGGTTAAAAGTGCGTTTGGCCATAAAACAGCTTGTTTGCACTGAAACAGCATCATGCAACTATATAATTACACTACGAATGTCCACATTAAAAATGGAAAAAAAAATCTCATGTGCAAATAAACGTCCCACAACCTCACACATCAAGGTATCTCTCTCTCTCTAAAAAAAAGGTAAAAAATAGCCATAAAACATTTTGTTCGGAAAGCAACACCATAGTTCATTACTCAATTTTCAAATGACTTTCCACAAATATTCACAATGTGCAGATGGCTTGTTGTTTGTATGACCTGTCTGTAGCTCAAATCTCACTGTTAAAGGTCACATGGCCAAATGCTGAACAAAACAGTCTTTTCTTGACTCTAGCTTTATCAGTTTGCATGCATTTTTTAGAAATAATTTACAACAAAAATGTCACAGGCTAGTCCTGTGTCCTATGGGTCTGGGTTACGTTAAGGTCAAAGGTCAAAAATGAAAATCTTGCCGATTGTTAAATAACTATAGGCATCATTGAAAATGGGGTTTACCTGTATGGAGGTTATTTATTGCCAAAAATCAAGCCTTGCCAACATGACAATTTATACTTAGATCGCACTGAATAGATTGTTTTTAAATATAAAATGTTGCTTGTAATCGGTCTTTTGATTATCTCAGTTTTACAAATTCATTTTCCACTTTTAACTTTGAAGTTGNATCTGTGAACAAGTCCCTTTAAGCTAAGACAATAAGACAATATCTGTCAAAAAGATACGATGTGATAGCATATAATTACACGACAGTGACACAGTTTATAATGCACATGTAAGTGGATCAAGTAAAACTAACTACGCATATATAATAAACACATCAGTGAAATATGTCTTTCCCAAAACGCGACTAGCGTTTGCTATCAATCGAGAAAAATATATGCGTTTTGAAACTATTATGTGTACATAAAATGTATTCAATACCATATACAATCAGCTGAGTACTTTCACTAAACAAAGCAACTTTTTTTCTCAATACACAGTGGTTAAAATATCAATTACGATTTTCAATGATAATGAAATATATTAAATTCCCATATTAAAGAGATTATAATCTGTTTAAGCTGTTGAGATCAATTATCGCAATTTAATATCAAACACTTAGTTCACTTTAACTTTTGAAGGCTATTTTTAATAAGTTCCAATAATATAAAATAAAATATGGCAATTTTTACGGAAATAGCCGAGGATTAAGAGGAGGAGCCAACATTTATGACATGAAAGTAAGACAGGTAACTCTGAATTATTGGTGGTGCACGGCAATGCATAGTTCCTACAGTCGTATTTTCAACCAATCAAATTGTGGTACTGTATTCGCTGCCAGACAGCTTGTTGCTAACGGTTCACACGCCATTCGTTAATTTGATAGTGAAAAGTGTTGCTTACTAAAGTATTAATACAATAATTTCAAAATGGTACGAAGATGTGGGGGACATGCAAGGCCGATGCCCGATTTCCTGAGTGAATGAACAGTGCCAAATTCATAACCTTTCCAAAGCTAAAAACTCAGTTAGAAAAATGTTTAAGATGGATCAAAGCGCGCGGTCGTCCACACGAGCAGCTCAATATTACGAAAATAGATGTTAACAATGTCGTTTGTTCCACGGTAAGAACTTAATTTACTTCATAATATTTTTTCTTTAATGATTGCTATTTAATGTACTAGAGCTACACTTTTTCGTCCATTGTGATAATCATGATAATCATTAATGTAAAATGCATACATGTACTGTACATGTACACATCTAAATTTAATGTTATATATGCACTGGTTAATAAAATGTACAAATGTAAGCACTGTAACCCACCCAAGAGGTTAAATCTCTGCCCCTGGAATCGTGCAAATGGTAAACAAAGTTGGTAAAGGTTTAAATTTAATTATTCAACTTCTTGCAGCATTTTTTGGAAAACAATACATGTATGCTCTGTGTGCCTAAGTTCGATCACGTTAAACTTTGCAGAGGCGCATGCTCAACATCAACAACAATTACTGAAAACTTGCTATGAATTTAGACAGGGTATTCAAAACTGTATCTAAAACTGCCAAAACATGGAAATAAAAACAAACAAAACGGTCGTAAACGGTTGAAAACTATTCCTTTCCCCACCTGATCTACATCACTGAGAAGCACTCCTAAGTTCGATCAGATGTGTTTATGACGTCACAAATGGAGGCTCACATGGGGTAGATAAATAGTTATTTGCCCTCACGAATACTTAAGCTAGGAGCGAGACATTCTTATGTTATTTTTTTTTAAGAAAAAAAGGGTTTTTCATATATTTATAAGATTTTTGTAATGTGTGTCTTAAATATTTATTAAAATTAACAACAACAAACAATTAAGAAGGTAAAAGAAAAGGATATTAAACACTCATAAACACACATTTGTACAATTACCGAACATATTTACATTATAATACGATATTTCTCCTAAACACAATGTGGACATAGGAATGTCTCACCACTTCTTATAGCCCGTTTTTCGTGGCAAAATGATAAGTGAACGCTGTGACTGCATTTGTCACAGAACGCCCAGTTCACTATTTTTAAGAACGGCTTGTTGTCTGCTGGGGGAGAAAACTGATTGCAAACGCAACAAACTTCCGTACAATCCATGTCATCATCAGATGAGTCCGATTGAATTTAAGTGGTGTGCGTGACTATTCCACTTGTTGAAGGCTTGGGACTTATGTACAATGTTCCTCTGGACTTTTTAGAAGACTTGACCCCTTCAATACCAACTTTTTTATTTATGTGTTTGTCCACAGTTTGCTTTTTGACCGTTTGTTCTTTTAGAGTGTGCTCCTTTTCCTGTTCGTATGCCTCGATTTCTTCAATAAAAGTATGGCTTGTGATTTCTTTTCCACTTAATTTAGGTCTCTTGGACGCACTTGGCTTGTCTTTACAAGAGGAGCTGCACTCACAGGATTTCACTGGAGAAACTTGTTTTTCTGTGTACATATCCTTAAGATACGCATCCACGGCTTCTTTACCGGACTTGACAGCTTTTAATATTTCGAAAGGATTTTTATCTCTGAAAGCTTCGCACGGAAAGAGTTTGTTTTAATTAATTGCGTCAATATTTGAAGGGAAAATCCCAGTCTTTTTGAAGGCAGACGCGATGTTGCTCAGTGTAGCTGCTTTGAGATATGCCTTGTATGCAATGTCAGCCATTTGGTACCGTGTTATAGATTTTCCGATGTTTTCGCACATGTAGGTCGCACACTCTCTGTAATAATACCCTTTGAAGGGTCCGAAAACGGCAACGTCCAGCGGCTGTATTATGTGCGAAGTATGGGCTGGTAACACAAACATAATGATGTGTTTTGATACTGCCCATTCTATCAGTGGTTTAGAAGTTTGGCTTGCATGGCCATCAAATAGTAATAATATGGGTTGAATGTCATCAAGTCCCCTCCGTATATTCGGCAGGAATTAAAACTCGAGGTATGCTCTAAATACTTGTGCTTTAGACAATCCGGACTCTGACATTGTATACCCTGCTCCAGGTGAACTCCCTTTCATCAAATCCGGATTCTGTCTCTTGCCTTTGAATACAAAGAATGGGGGAATCGAATTTCCGATGGCATTAAAACACCCTATTATGGTTGTAGTTGTCGAACGAGGCGACGTTACAGCCTGTGCCTTTTCATGCAGGGGCGCAATTACGTTTGGGGGTCTGCGCTTTGGTTGGATTCCAGTTTCATCCACATTGTAGATGAATTGTGGCTTGTTGAAGAGGTCATATGTTTCCATTGTTTCTCGGAGATTTGTAAAATATTTTACGACAGTTTCGGGTGTTGAACATTTGGCACGGCTTGTTCCGAGCGAGCTTGGTCTCATGGAACTTATTCTTGACTCCCAGCGTTTCAAAAAGATTTTGAGCCACCGATTGCTTAATGCCTTATTGTGGGGACGCTTTCGTAGTTGGAAGGCAAGGTCGTTTGCAACATTTTTCAACTTTGAGTTTGTGACGCCGTAGCCAAGCTGGGCAAATGTCTCCAGATACTACACAATGCCCAGCTCTTCTTCTTTAGAAAAAAGAGTTACTCATTTTTTAAAGCGCCAGCCTGTACACGTCCGGCTACCTTGTCCAGAAGGGTGACATATGGAACACCAAAAAGCACTGATGCCTTCCTAATAGAAGTTCCTTTTCCGGTTACTTCTTCATAGGCTCTTAGCAAAGTTTCCTTTGTGTACTGTCTATACTTCCCACTGAATTTTGTAGGTTTGGACTAAAATTCAAAAGCATTGTATGAGTCCAGATATAAGGTGAATATCGTCATTGTTCATTGAAATGAAGGAGATATGACTGTTTCGCTTCACAAGGACAATGTTTGAAATTGTAGATACCCAAAGCATATATCAACTTGTTAAAAAAACGCAATAAAAAATAACTTAAAAGTATGAGTAGTTATTTGTTCTTAATCAAGTGGTGGAAAACAAAGACAATGGCGCTGCAATAAAAAGCTTAAATTTAACAATTAACAACGTCTTAATAGTGTCTATTATCTTAAAATGTAATGCGTCGATCTAATTTATAAATGCCCCCTTTTGAGTCCCATGAAAACAAAGCGCTTATTTACGGAGACTTTACTTACCTCCCCTGAATACTGCAGCGTCCCCGGCAATGTAGAAAAGAGTATTGTGATGGATGTGTTATGAATTTTATGGTGATTTAAAGAATATAAGCACGATAAATGTATGAAAAATAAGGTAATTGACATAATTTATGCTTTGTGATTCATAAATACCTGTTTAAACCGCATTTGTACGAGAGGTTGATGGAGATACGACTTCTGTTATGAGTTATCGCATGATGGCTGGCGCGTGATTCGAGTGCTAGTATTCGAAAATACGTCATAAAAAACAGATCGAACCTAGGCACCTGATCGAAATTAGGCACACGATACAGGTATCTGTATTAAATAAATTAATTTCTCGCAGCACTTTGTCGGTGGTGCAGGACCAACAGACATGTTCCCGGACCCAATGCCATGCATCCGATGGCTCTCGTACCACTTCAACCAGGCCCCCACCAAAACGGAGATGATTGGAAGGCACTTTTAATGGAGACATTGACAACAAGTAAGTAATGCTATCCGCATAGGAAATAATTCCTTATAGATCTACATGTTACTGTAATCAATTATTTAATGAATCATTATTCACAACACAAAATAATTCATTCTATCGTGTGAAATTCTTTAAAAATACCCTTGGCATTCAGCCAGCCAACGTAATTTTAAAAGTGTTTTCTTTTTAACAGCACTTTATTACAATATTAAGAATATTATGCAAATGTAGTACAAAATTGACATAAAAAACGTTAGATACACAGACAAATCAGTATGAACATGCATGGATTCTGTTTATTTCCACATTTAAATTTCATAAATGCAACAACAGATTTCAAGTTTGTGGACTCCATCAGGCATCATATAGATACCAGCTGCCAAACAGATGTAGGTTAACATTTAGTGGCTACTTTTTTAATAAGGTAGGGCAAACCGTTCAAAGAATACAAAGAAACATCGCAATAAGCATTGATTTCAAGTATTTTACATCTGGGAAGATACGCTAAACAAACAAGTATTTCTCATTTGGGCAGAATAAAATGAACTCACAGAAATCACAACCTGTTAACTTTAACTGCCCCTGAATTTGAGCATAATATTTATGAATTCTGTTAAAGGAGATGTTGCCATTCGTTTTTTCTTGCAGAATACCACAGTGTACACTCTGCTTGTAGCCTTGTTGACTTCTCAAGGTTTTCAGGACCCGTCACTAAAAAATCTGTTTTCATCATTTCATACTTTAACGGAAGTTTTACTTGGGCTGGTTTTATAACGGACAGGTCTCCGCACCCTCCAGTCGGAACAGGTTCAACTTCTTTATGATTCCTTGTCTGAAAAAAATGTAATAATGTATTGTTTTGTTTCAGGTCTTCAAGAGACATATTCACTTCAAATGGCGCGACAAATGTCACTGCTTCAGGCTGAAAATACCAATCTGAAGGAAGCAATTAGAAAAAAAGACAAAGAAATTAGTAGTATGAGAGTAACTATTAAAGAACAGCAAAGGAAAAAACAACAACAACAGCACTTTAGTGCTGAAGGCATAAGGAACAGAGAAAAGTCATTGAAGGGTTTATTTCTTTACTACACTGGAATAACTTATATCATTTTTTTATTTCTATTGGCCTTTTATTTTCCTAACCTAGATGAAAAACGAAAATATGACAAGAGTGACTTAAAAATGCTTTCAAATGAAAATGCTTTATTTTTAACTTTGTGCAGATTAAGACATGGCTTTGGTCTTAAGGATTTAGCAATGAGATTCAACATATCATTGCAATCTGCTGGAATTGTGTTTAAAAATATGTTGGACATTATGTATTTGAAGTTTTGCCAAGTATCAATCTGGCCTCATAGGGATGCTATTATTTCTAAAATGCCAAAATATTTCAAAAAAGATTTCCCAAACACTCTTATCATAATAGATGGAACTGAAGCTAAAACACAAGTACCTAATGCTCTTGGGCTACACAGTCAACTTTACAGTGATTATAAGTCATCTTTAACTTTAATGCATTGGTTGGTTGTGACCCCAGCGGATCTGTTATCTTTATATTTGAATTATTTACAGGCTCAATATCGGAAAAATATTTTTGCGAGGATAGTGGATTTTTGTCATTATTCAAGGTTGTATTAGAACACGGATATATACATAAAGGAGACGGGGTTATGGCTGATAAAGGTTTTACTATTAAAGATGAGCGTAGTGAAATAGGACTATCACTTAATATTCCACCATTTGACTCCTCTTCCTCCTAAATGACTCCATCAGACACATATTTTTAACACAGAATATAGCAAAACATAGAGTGCACATATAGAGAGTAATTGCAAAATAAATACCTACAAGGTGATTGGACATAAACTGCAAACTTCATTATTTAAGCAGGCTAACAAAATATGGACTGTGTGTGCTGTGATGACTCTGCATCACAATATTTTTGTTAATGACAAATCATAGACTCATAACTTGCTATTTTAAATATGTTACAAGCAGATTGTAATGATGCAATCGAGCTAAAATTTAAAAAATATGCTTAAACTAAATATGTTTAAACCAAATAACATGTTTTGTATTAAATAAATTATTTGTATTTTCAGTTATGTACTGTTGCATCATCGATTGGTGTAAAATTACATATTATAATATAATAAAAGATGGAAAAAATAAGATGGGTGTTATTAATATACTTGTATGGCTCGAATAAGCTGCATGTTACAAGCCTGGTATGAAAGGTATGATCCAACTTGGACAGATCCCAACTTTGTGTTTACTGTTTGTTTTTTGGGGGACAGCAGGTATTCTAGAGGCGTGCCTGATGTCAAGATATCGGAAAATTAACACCAGATTCGGATTCAGCGAGCCAAATTCATATAGATATCACTTTCTTATTGTGTTTTTTTTATTGCGGGGGAGAGCAAGCACATTTCGTTTTTGGACGTAAATAGGACGAAATAAAGAAAAGGGTGATTATATAGGGATATTTGTTGGATTGGGTGGAATATCGATTTCAATTCACGAGTGATCATAGAAAATGATATTTTCACGAGTGGCGCAGCCACGAGTGAAAATATATTTTTTCTATGATCACGAGTGAATTAAAATCGATATTCCACCCAATCCAACAAATTGTCTTTTTATTTTATGCTTACAATTTATCATTTTTTATTTGTTTGCCAACCGTTGAAACCAATTTCCTGTTGGGCGCCCAAAAATATCATAACCGCTTTTACAATACGCGTTTAAAATAGTTCACAAGAAAACAAACGTTTAACAATAACTTAGTTTTTGTATTAACAATGCAACACATATCGAATGAAAAGAAACAAACACCGATTACATCATTTAAAACATTAATAATCATAAGACGACACAATTTGTTTATGTTATGTCTGCGTATTAATATGCGGAATCTATTTATAGCCTAAATAACGGTAACAATGTCTTCGCCATGTTTAACAAAGTGCACAAGAAAGGAGTGTTAACAATTAAATGGAATTTACTGGAAAAACTAAATAGTAAGTGTTCGTGACAACTTAATCACAAACTATTAAATCGCTATCACTGTCTGGAATCATACGGATACGCTTGTAGCGTGGTTGAGCATGAAAATCCGGCGAATCATCCGGTGTTTTTGTTGGGGATTTCACTTGTTGATTAAACACATTCTTCTGTGACAGACCCATTTCAGAGCTGTTGAAATTGAAAGTAACGTTGCCGTGGAAGTTTGAGTTTACAAAGAATCCTCTTCCCATCGGTAAATCACTCATTGACGGGGTTGCAGATGCAGATGGATGAAGATTCTGCTTTGCTACAGCAGTTGGATTTGAAGTTGAGAGAATCTTTGAAATTTGTTTTGATTGATCCTTGTTGATCCCACTGTAGTTATTAAGACTATTGACATTTTTGTGTCCTGAAATTTGTATGATGTGATGCGCTGGGATGTTTTCATCGTTTAATTTTTGGATCATGTGTTTTCTGGCACTGTAAAAAAAANTTATTAAGAGTCATTTTCGCATGACCCGGCCCATATTCTGTTTACATCTGTTAGTTATGAACAGCGAGAAACTAGAAAAAGTTACCAGCTTCAAGTACTTTGGCGCAACCATGTCCAAGGATGGTACCAGTACCGCTGAGGTCCGAATAAGAATTGCCATGGCGACCGCATCGATAGCCAAACTGAGGAGGTTGTGGACAAGCAGTTCCATCAGCTTCCCCACCAAGTACAGGCTCTACAAGATCCTCGTAGTCTCCATCCTATTGTACGGCTGCGAGACCCGGACGCTTCACGTGGACACAGAGCGCAGGATACAGGCATTTGAACATAAATGTTTCCGAAAACTGCTCCGCATCTCCTACACGGAGTGCAATACCAACGAGTACGTCCGGAACATGACTGCAACACGTGTTGGTCCACATCAGCTCGTACTGGCGACCGTCAAACAATGAATGCTGGCTTCTTTGGACACGTCACCAGGCACGACTCTCTATGCAAGACTGTGTTCCAGGGCACGCTAGAGGGAGGTAGACGTAACGGCCGTCAGAGAAAAAACTGAATGGACAATGTAAAAGAGTGGACATCCCTTTCAATGGATGAATTACTCTCAGCAGCACACACCAGACCTGACTGGAGGAGGATTTCTGTATCGTCGTTTCTCATTTCCCCCGACAGCTTTGTGTTATATTAACATATTGTTTATGTAAAGACCTACACAAAATATCAGTATGCATATTCATTTAAATAAAGCACATTTCAAGAATTTAATTACATTAATCTCTAACACTTCCTTGATGATTGATGTTCTTTTATTAACCCCGAAGTGTACATAAAAGGCAATTACGATGTTGTTTTTAATGCAGCTTTACCGAGGGTTTATTATCGCCTTGGGATATCTACAGACGGTTTATTGGTCATTATGGCCTGGTTTAACATATATAGTCACAGAGGAAAATCTCAGGGGGGGGGTACAGCTTGAACAAATTCGATTTGTTAAGCCGATTAGGAATATGCGTCTTTTTTTCGTCGTTTTTATGTTGAAATTCGCATATCAAATATTTCGTTTTATTTCTCAAGCATTCGAAGAATTGTCATATGTTTCCTTGAGTTTGTTGAACCTTAAGTGCGCACAAATAGTTGATAGGTAACCAGTCAATATAATTGGGTACATACTGCCATTTGAACACATACCTAGTTTTTACTATCAGATAAAAAGTATTCAAACATGATTGTTCTTTCGTATATTTATACAGTAGACACGGAATTTGAACATACGAGTATGAATAAGTCTTAATTTCACTAGTTGTGTTTTGTTAAGTAAGTACAATGAAAATAAGGGAAATTCGGGTTGTTCGTATATAAACCGGCCTGTTTGAGTCCCTCTGCCTTATAATCTAACTTTTTTTTTACGTAATATGATGTGTTGTCGCATGATTGCAATGTCATGTCCGGTTAAGGCATAACGTGTCATGTATAGGCATGCTGCGTCATGTAAATGCATGACGTGTAATGTAAAGGCATGACGTGTCATGTATAGACATGAAGTGTCATGTATAGGCATGACGTTTCATGTATAAGCATGACGTGTCATGTATAGGCATGACGTGTCATGTATAGGCATGACGTTTCATGTATAAGCATGTCGTAGCATGTATAGGCATGTTGCGTCATGTATAGATAGGACGTGTCATGTATAGGCATGCTGCGTCATGTAAATGCATGACGTGTAATGTAAAGGCATGCCGTGTAATGTATAGGCATGACGTGTCATGTATAAGCATGACGTGTCATGTATAGGCATGACGTTTCATGTATAAGCATGGCGTGTCATGTATAGGCATGACGTGTAATGTATAAGCATGGCGTGTCATGTATAGGCATGACGTGTAATGTAAAGGCATGCCGTGTAATGTATAGGCATGACGTGTCATGTATAAGCATGACGTGTCATGTATAGGCATGACGTTTCATGTATAAGCATGGCGTGTCATGTATAGGCATGACGTGTAATGTATAAGCATGGCGTGTCATGTATAGGCATGACGTGTAATGTAAAGGCATGCCGTGTAATGTATAGGCATGACGTGTCATGTATAGGAATGACGTGTCATGTATAGGCATGACGTTTCATGTATAAGCATGGCGTAGCATGTATAGGCATGTTGCGTCATGTATAGATAGGACGTGTCATGTATAGGCATGTTGTGTCATATATAGGCATGCCGTTTAATGTAAAGGCATGACGTGGTGTCAAGTATAGGCAGGTCGTGTCATGTATATGCATATCATGTTATGTATTGACATGTTATGTCATGTATAGGCATGTTGTTTGATTTGTAGGCAAGTCATGTCCAGTTCAGGCATATCATGTCATACATATACATGTTATGACATATATAGGCATGTCGTTTCATGTGTAGGCAAGTCATGTCATGTAAAGGTATGTCTTGTCATGTATATGCATTTCGTGTATAAACATGTCATGTCTTGTGCATGCTTATCATTGCATGTATACGCGTGTTATGTCATGTATTTGCATGTCATGTCATGTTACGACATGTCAAGCCACGTACAGCCTTGTGATTTCATAAATAGGAACCATAGGTTAGATATTAGAATAACATGTCATATATAGGCATGCAATGTCATGTTTAGTCATGTCATATAATGTATATGCATCTCGTGTGATATATATTAATGTTATGTAATGTGTAAGCAGGTCATGCTATGTATTGGCATGCCTTTTCATGTATGGTCTTTCAAGTCATATATATGTGTTTAACCTTATTTTAGTTACGATCCTTCGATTGCAGAAATAATTGGAATGACTATTTGGCAATTTATTCCAAAACAACTCTCAAATAAATGTAGATCAATTTTAATACGTAATTACCACGCCATTTTGAGTCGTAAATGTCGCTTTCAGAAACGGTTGTACCTACCAATTCTAAAAATTAAAAGCATACATTGTCGAGGAGAGTTCGGGGATATTTTCTCCCTCAAATATTTGCCCATATATCAAACTTTTAAAAGGTTTTCGATCATATAAAAAGTCATTCCAAATTGCATGAGTTAAGTTAAAGATCATGTATTGTCAATCATAAGTAGTGCCAATATAAATTGTAATACATACATATCTAGCGATAACATACATCTGTATTGTTACATCATGGTTAGAGCATGCAAGTTTAAAATCAAACATACATTTTATTTTTATTTTAATTCGATTACGTATTTCTCTCACGCTTCAAAAGCAGATACTTCGAAAACGTTGAAAAACGCAAAGAAAAACCATTAATATCTCTATATCTGATCAAATAAATACACTTTACGCGAAATAAGAATAACCTGATAATATAATTTAATAAAACAGTTTGTTTACCAAACCTTGAACATGTCTCCAGTTATCGATTGCGACTGTCCTAAAACAAAGTCAATTTATGCACGCATATCGATTTCATTAGCATAAATAATCCAAATCGCCATCGCCTGATTACAATGACACGTGCTAAAAAATTATTTTAGATGATGTGTATAATCAGTGATGAACATATCTGGGCCAAGGATTGAAGCTCCTTTAAACCGCTTTACAATCTAAGTTCTTTGCGTTGACTGTTTCTAAGCGATAACCCCATATTTAGTCTTTTGTTGTGAGTTATTTTGTACTTGTGTCTCATAATACCACATTTTTTAAGTGCCTCACTTTTAAGCGATAGAACTCTTACCATAAATAAAGGGTCATATTCTATAAAACGGCTTCTCTTCTAATGGTGCAAATTGCATTGCATGTTTCGTACGTTTTGACCGTACTGTAAAGCATGTATGATGGAAGGTTAACCTACCTTTAAATGTGTCAGAAAATGATGCCCGACCAACCAGTGATTAGAATTACGAAGTTCAAACTGCTGCATGCCGTGTACAGTGTATTTATAAAGAAGCAGATAGTAACCAAGGTATCGATAATCACAAGGTAGGCGCATGCCAATATCAGTAATTTGTTATGTATCTGCGTATCTTTTTGAATCTTCCTCAAAATAAAACGTGTGTTTTTTTTACGTATGTACGTTGTAATGCGTACTGCAAAGTTGATTGATAACACATATAAATTCCTATGAATACTTAAAAGCTTGAAATGTCGTATCATGCGCTCTTTGAGAGGAATTTATGTTTTCATTTAACACTATCGTTTGCTAAGATAAAATAATGCTACATAAAAAACTGACACAATTCGTTGATGATGTTAAACAATGTATCCAAAAAAAGAAATATGAATATGAACTATTTATGGAAAATATCTATAATATATTGCGTGCAAGTTTTTTTTTAACCTTTTTATTAATACAATACGATATGTCAAAATAATTCAATGGTTCTCTTCGCTAATTACAAAAACTAACGTTATTCTTTGTTTGCCATTGTGTATGCCATTTAGAAAACAATAGCTACGCTTATGTTACATTTAATTTGTATGTCCCCTTTCTCGAACACAAATCGTATCTCGACCGATCGAATCCCGTTGCAAATATCTCATGACAATCACATGATAAACTTGACCTGGTTTCTGATATCACCAACGCACAGTCGGCATGTTTTCTAATCTTTTAGCGGTTGGCAAATTACTGCAATCAGTAGCATATGAACAGGGGAAAATCGTTGAATCAATGTATACAGGAGGATACATCCCTCCCGTATGCTCTTGTCTGAGAATACGGACTTTTTGAAATATTATGATTTTCTTAGACAATAGTCACGCAGAAAAAAACGATTAATGTTATAAGAAAAGTTACATACGATTGTATTATAATAAAAAGATATACAGCGTTAAGCGTTGAGTATAATTGCTGTAATACATACACGGTTCGTCGTTGTTTAATGTTCACTGCTTCCTATTCAGCGGAACACCAAACTGTTGATTTTTGCCACACTTAACCAAGCTTATCGGTCAGTTTCTCTAATATAACAAACTTATAACTACGAGTTCCTTTTAGCACAAACATATTTATACACAAGCGAAACACTTGAATTCTAAATCAGTTTGTAGCTATTTAGTCTTAAACATATAATTTATAATATTTATAGTTTTAAAAAGTATGGGTGAAATCAATATTAATTAATAGTCACGTACACCGAAATACAGGCATGCAACTTTGATTACAATTACAATGCAATTAACAAGCTATACAATAGATATCACATTTCACTCGGAATATGCATTGTATACAATAGTGTCTTGTATTTTATTTTTGTTTATCAAGGTACATGTCATCTATTGTTTTTTTATCAAATATTGCTTAAACTGGTCATATTGTTTATCTACGTCAAGCTTGAATCTATGTCATGAATGTCAAAGCCCAGGTCACCAGTTTAATCTTAGAAAAACATTGTTCTCGCTGTTAAGGCCACATGTATTACTTAATCTGGATAAAGATGGTCAGAGCCGTTGTGTTGACAATATTTAGTTCGAGTTAAAATCTTGGTCACATGCGTCAAAACACTTTGTCACCATGTCAAATTTTATTTTTTAAATATGTGTCACAACTCTCGAGGAAAAATGTTTTACTCAATATGAAGAAGTGATCAGAATGATTATCTTGACATGTGTCTAGGCTGAGCTAGGATCTTGTAAACGTGCATTCTAAAAGGAGGTCACCAGTTCAAATCTTTGAAAAACCTTGTTACCACTCTAGATGCCACTGTTATGACTCAATCGTAATGAAACTTATTCAGAGTGCTTACCAATACAAAATTTAAGCCAAATTAGGATCAGGGTCGTACAAAAACTAGGTCACCAGGTGAAATCTTAGAAATAGCTCGTACCGATATAGTCCGTATTAAGCACTTGCAACATGTTAGGCAACCATATTAATATTCAGTATAGGACTTCCGAAGTTACTACTCTTTGATAACAATGTTATATATAACTTACTACTATGTTCGAATAAATATCCATAATCTAAAATCACGTAGTACTGAATATATATTTAAAGTCAAAAACGCAATCTAGCGACATTAACCTTTAGTAATTGATCAATCAATTTAAAAAGACATAAATGCACATGTCTAGGAAGGCCATCGCAGTGAACTGTTTAGTAAAGCTTCATAAAGATATTTGAGCAATGTTCTTGATAAGGTTCAGCAAAATCAGCTACAACTTTGTCCTTTTAAAGTAGTTTTATATATTAAGGTAAGTAGCATCGTTAAAGTTAAACATTGTTTGATGAAAAATACACGTTGGGCCCCGTTCACAAAATTTTGACTTATACTTGTTCGCAGTAAGATTCACTCTTGTCATTCCTTGTCATACACATTGTTTAATTGATGTTGAAACACCAATAAACTAACTACGATAATAATATACATGTAGTGACAAAAAGAAGGAGCTATGCTATTATAATGTACTCTGTGTACTGTCATTTAAACGTTATCGAAACATTTCGATAGATTGCAGACGTGCATGCGCTTTGCAAGCTTTTCATAGAAATAAATGTACATGGGGGGTCAAATTTATTCGTTTAGCGCATTATTTTATCCGTAGTAGACGTGTAGATACTAAAAATATGAAGCTGGAATGTGGCACATTTTCATGAGAAATATGTTTCTTGATGGCGTTAGTGCTAGATGTATTTTTAAAGTAAAACATATTTTACCTGGTTTGTGTAACTGTTAAAAAATTAATCTATACACGTTATTGATTTCACCAAATATTAAAAAGCTTAGAAGTCAGGTTTAATAAAGAGGTTAAGCTAATCTTTTATTTATAAGTTATATAAACAGCATCCTAATAGACAAACGGAAGGATTTGCCATCAATTAAACGCATTTCCGGAATGTGTACGTTGCTAAGAGATAACTTGCAATAAAAATACCGAAACATGTACAGTTCATCAAACGTGAGAAACTCGTACAAGTTAAGTGAAAAACAAAACAAAGAACAGAAATGTTAACTTTGCCTTGAAACAATCAAAATGATTAACTGAGCAGAGAGACGCGTCTTGTGAACAGTTTAATGTGTCATGGAATGTCACCGGAGCTTTTGTCAAACAGTGTAGTGGAAAACATTGTGTGTCGTTGGCCATTGTCGAGTATCGTTCCTAATTTAAGGGGGTATATACGATTTCAATCTCAACATTTTATTTTCGCTAGTTTAAACCAAAAATGAATATGATCGAGGAATTTTCTATAGAATTATTAACAAATCAATGACATTGAAAATCATAATATCAATATTTAATATAAAAATTATCTTTATATATAACGATGAAAATAACAAATACAAATAAGTGTCAAGGTAAATTTGTTTAAAAAGCTAGACTAACTAGATCTGCTACTGGTATGGCATTAAGTCCGCTCTGCACGGACGATTTCAACCTCGGATTTTGCAGATAGTTGACTTGATTTGAGCGTTGCTCATATTCAACTTCCGCGAAGATATACGACTGGTTCCGAGCGTAGATAGTATTCAACCTCCGCGCAGATATGTGACTGGTTTCGAGCTCGTATTCAACCTCCGCGCAGACATGCGACTAGTTCGGAGTATAGCTCGTATTCAATCGCAAAAAATAAAATGATTGAAATTTAACATTTAACCAAACAAACGTGCATACATACTATACTCCTCTATTAACTGGGTCAACGGGGATCATTAGCATATGTACAATTTATGTTGTAATTAATTGACGGATCTTGGTTTTAAAAGTATATACGTTTCATGAAGATAATAAAAGGCTATGTAATGATGTTTTGATTAATATTCACCCATGTATCAATACTCGTCTGCTTCGTTGAAGATATAAATGGTCATTTGTTACTTTCCTAATGTCAGAAAATAAACGAACATGAAGTTGAAATATAGTGTCTACATCAAGGCCAATGGCACCTACTGTTAGAAAATGATGTATTTTTAAACCAATCATGTAAAAATAAAGTAAAAATCTGATATAAATATACTCATTATACCGGGATGTACTTTCGTTTTCGTTCTAATAGTATTGGTACGCATCGCCACCTAGCGAGTGTAGCGTTGCTACCACAAACAACGGTATGTCATCGGAAATTCCCATAAAATTCATATCGACTTACTTTCGATATCACTTTAGACATCAACGGAGTGTTATGATAGTCAAATTCGAACGAACAGGTAAGGATTATTTTCATTATTGCCTTTTTAATTATTTTATGTTAAACTATTCTTTATCTTTTGCGGAAAAAGGATTTTGTATACTAGTTTGTATATACTAGTGGGTATTTGACCTCATACAAGGTGAATACTATAATTATAAATAGTCTCAATTTCGATGCATTCAGTGTACTGTTCTGACGGTGAGATATGAACTGATACTTTTTTTAAGAATCGAAAATCGATTCAATGTTGTTTGGTAAAATATATTTTAGTAAGAGCGGATTCATTTTAAACATATGACAATATCCATGAGAATAGCATCTATTATTCGCCACTATTTACTGTGTTAACGGAAATCCCCGTACGATCTACCATTTTTGTATTTTTACGTACGCCAATTGGTTTTAGAATGATATCTGTCTCATGGAAAAAATAACAAGCTTTTAAATGGTATATTGGTTATTCATCCATTCATTACCACTCGTCTGCTTAGATATGGCACCCTAGGGATACACTTGGTTTTAACGGTTTCATTAACACAGTTGACCCAAATACACATCAATACAGTCTAATACACTCTAAAACACCCCTATGCAGATAAATAATACTCGAAATTCACTTTCTTTACAATTTAATATTCTTAATTCTATGGTTAACAAAAAGTAGTGCTTTGTGTTTTTGCAAAAGTAATTGCTTTGTCTTCCTAAATTACATTATACTAGGAAATAATGAAACGCAATAACGTAAACCATGATGCAGCCATTACAACCTAATATCGCTGTAATAATCAAGTGTACAATCGACTATTGTGCTGTCTATTAAATGTTTCAATATTAATATATCAAATTGCAGAGACTTTTCGAAAATCCTGAATGTTATAAGTTTCGAGTAATTCATGGTAGCAGCAACCGGTAAACATGAGTTTAATTAAAGTTTTAATATTGATTTTTTGAATTAAATTAATATCTTTAAAAATCGATAAGTTAAAACACGATAACGACCTTACCAAATGCAAGGTGGGAAACGCCTTTTCCATCCAAGACTCAAACATACGACTGGAACCGCAATTTTGAAGACAATACATATTAATTAAAATGTACATGTTTTCAAAATTGAAATAATATGATGCCCGAATTAAAGCATATATTAATACATTTATTAATAGTTATGTACACATTAGGTTTCGCTTTATTAGTAGTACACCATCTAACATAGCCACTGCATTCTCATCAAAACGCTATTATGTTATCGGTGTTTTCCCTTAAATATAGTTAATAATTAATTTATTCTGTGAGTATAAAGAGAAACACGAACAAGAATTGTGCAATCCGTATACTGACACACTATTTTATAGTTACAGTATATAATTATTTTTTAGTGAAAACATAATAAGTGTGCGCGTTCCTAAATTGATACCTAAAATACATAACATGTAGCTTTGTACCAAATGCGAAATAAATCTAAAGTTCACATTTATGCATACAAGAATTGAACAAAATATAGTTAAGACTTCAATCATATCGTTAAAATGCAATTCAATAAAACATAATAATGCAATTTCCATTGCAGTCGTAAATTATATGTTCATTATTATATGTATACCTCGCTATTTGGTAGTATAATTTAAACACGTTTAACTATAATTTCAATCATTAAATTATTTAAAGACAAACGTACTCTCTATATTTTACCTTGAGTCAACGTGCTCAATACAGTATCATCGAGTAAAGACACATCAGTAATTAATTGACAACTTGAAATGTTACATTCACTTCGTTCTTCAAATATGGTTTCAAACGCGTAATTTTACAGCCTGTAATTACTCTATGGGTTTCAATAAAACTTCAAATAAAGCATCTCAATCGTTGTATGTTTGATACTGATATGGTATTTCTAGAGCAACGATACTTCTTAATAGGGGGGCGTGGTCTGTTTTGGAGGATAATGAGGTTGCTTGGAGTGTATCGGGGTGTCTAATGGTACTGTCAAACGATCATACTTATAACAGAAATTTCGATAGACTCTAATTCCTGCTTTTTGACCCAATCCTGACAGAAGAGTAAACAATGACCCAGTTATGCTACTAATTGATATCACCCGTGTTTATTTAAAGCATCCTCTTGTTTGAACCACTCTTCTTTGAACATTTATCATATTGTGACATATTCTTGCTTATATTTCATGAAAATTCACAATTTTAGAGGCCAAAGTAAACAAATCCATGTACACAATGTAATGTTCCTTTCATGTTGTACTTGTAAAAGTGCCTGTTTTTTTATGAAATTAATATAATGTATTAGTATTCATTTCATATAGAAGCCATTTCAAACATGTTAAGCATGAAAGCAGTTCAAAGAGTACACAAGAGATATGTGCAATTGTTTTTAAAGAAAGATGACATTTAAATTGAGAAAGTTTACATAATGACACGCTAATAGAAGTATGTACTTGCTGAATGCAAACATCACCAGAGCATTACTCCAATAGTTAAGTAAAACAGCTGGGATTATTTGGTGAATATTTAAGTTAAAAATACAGGCTCAATCGTAGGCAAGTGATTAATCGTGCTATTTTTAAACTGTGAACAAAGATAAACTGCCTAAGATTGAAGAACTGAGTCCTCCATTAATCTAGAGGAATACGTGCCCAGTCACAGCTTTTCAAATGATGAAATAGCATTAAAATGAAGTATCTGCCTGATGCATGTGCCATTTTGTCATAGATAAAACAGTGTGAGTGGTTGGGTGTCTTGACAAGCAGATTACATGACTCTCATATCGAGTTTGATATGAAACGTCGTATTATCTTTTCAAGAGTCGCGTGTATCTGCCTATGCTCAGTTTATTTAAACATGCTAGATAAACTTCGATAATGTCACTGTCACCAATGCCCAGCATTTAGAAAAAACATGTTTAAGGTCTCAGGCTTGGTCGCATTGTACCCGCCTTGATTTTCCATTTCTGGCAAACAATAAAGTATGAAAAGTACCGTTTATAGCTTGCTTTTTCACTTCTTTAAATTGGCTATTCATTAAAAAAAGGTTGAGCTATACTACGCGCCCAAATGTCGGCTTCGTAGTCAGCGTCTGCAACATTTTTAGTAACTGTTTATACTACAAGTATTCAACAGAAACCTCACGCATTTAGGTTTGGTCATTGTGTGAAGTTCCATGAATCTGATCTGCAAGTCAGCAGACGTACATTTGTATGCCCCCATGTATATCTCACTTAAAAAATGAAGAGCTCAAAATATGTCCTGCGTTTTGGGGTGTATAATCTGCGTCGTTACATTTAAGCTTGTTTCCACTCTATAGGCAAAATGTTATCCAATCTTATTTGAACTTGGTTGAAATGTTAATCTAGACAATATTTTGGCGCGTTTGAATCTAGATCACGTGCGTAAAAAAATGGGTCAGAAAAAAACAACAGTTTTACCCCTCTAGACGCCACATGTATGACTCAATCTTAATGAAAAGTAGCCAACATGTTTATTAAAAAAAAATATCGAGTATGAATCACGATCACGTGCGTCTTAAAACATAAAAGTCCATATTAATGACGCAATCTTGATGAGATTATGTGAGACTGTTTTTTTTTGCAATTTTGTTGACCGAGTTCGAATTGGGTCTTGGACATCTATCAATCTGGACAATATCGTGAATTAGTTAAAATCTTGGTCACCAAAGTTAAAACAACTAGGTTACCAGGTCAACTTAAAAAAACAAAACTTTTTATAACGATTTAGGCAACATGTATGACTCAATCTTGATGAAACTTTGTCAAAATGTTCAGTTGGGCTATATCTAGGCTGACTCAAGTAGATAGGTCACCAGGTCAAAGCTTTAACAAATGAAGTCAAGGGATAATAATTATTTCTCAAGATTCATGAAACTTGGTCTGAATGAATATGTTGACCAAATCTAGGCCAAATTTGAATCTAGGTCAGATACGTCTTAAACCTAGATCACCAGGTAAAATCTTACAAATACTTGTAACCTCTCTGGGGATCACATGTATTGCATGTATCTTGGCAGTATAAAGGCCATGTTTGAACATGTTTCAAGTGTGGTCAAAAACTTGATGGCCTGTTCAAGTATCCAGCAACTGGTGACCGTTAACTCAGGTGAGCGATTAAGGGCCATCATTACCTATATTTAACAATAAGAGTTTATTCCAGACAGACATGTTCCTTTTTGTGTTAATTATTAAACTATACTGATAAATCTGACGAAGTAACCAGAATAAAACTTAAGTGAACTAAAACACCCAAAATGTACACCTCTTAGGAAATCCCCGTACATTCAACACTTTCGATTTCGAGACATCTACTTAATACACGAACTCGAACAATTAGGTAAAACATGTTATTCAGTATCATTTTAATTTGTACACAATGTTGAAGCCATTATTAATCTTTTGTAGAAATGTGAGTTTTATATTAGCAGTTTTACACGCAGGTATTATACTGTGTACGCATTCCAGTGTAAATAGTATGCATTATGTTGCATTCGAACATGTTGATCAGTTATTCGTCATTCACACAATAGAAAACAGTGTCAGGATCGGGTACTTCTCCCGTTATTGAGGGATACATTTTAGATATATGTGTATATTTGTATTATATATGTTTATAGTACTGTTTTCGTAGACAATATATACTGCTCATCTGTTGAGCCGCAGTATTTCAGGGTTAATAAGACAATAAAAAGCTACATGGAACTTTCAAAAATCCTATATGTTATTATGTTAAAAAAATCATTTAATTACGCTCAAAAGGAAGACTGTTTTCATTAAAATCCCAACAATAGGACGATGTGCATGACTCGGAGATTGACCATTATGGCCTACTTACGTCATCACTTGAGCTACTTTATCTAATGAAACGAAGAGCACTCCGAAAGGTTTATCTCAAACTTATCATCAGAATGAACCGAATTCAATCGTTGGAATATTTTGTTTCAACTTGGTTATGCCACAGACGAAACATTTAACACACAGACAATAAGACAAAAGCCGAACTATAAGGGTACAACTAAATGTTTTATATTAATCGGGCAATTTAAATAGAACTTTAATAATAAAAAGCACATCGAGGTAAACCACAGATTATTTAATCTCAAACACACACAATATATCACAAGGATTATACACAATAACTGGCTTTGATATCAACAACCAGGTGTAAAGTTATCCCGCGAGACAACTGATGCGGAGTATGCATAAACCTAAAACAAGTATGTGATACTTTTGTATTTCTCCGTTTTTAATTCGCTATGACTATATGGCCATGATTATAGATGGTGATTGATGTGTGACTATGGGAGTTAAACATTTTCATTACAGCTTTTAAAAGGGTTTCTCTGATACCATGATTATCATTTTTTATTAAATAACAATAAAAGTGTGACTTAAAATTATTACAAACCGGTAAAGGTTAAAAGTTTCATAAAATAATAAATCATTGTAACACACATTTTTGTCCGGATACCGATTGTCCNACAGTATCAGGATCGGGTACTTCTCCCGTTATTGAGGGATACATTTTTAGATATATTTGTATATTTGTATTATATATGTTTATAGTACTGTTTTCGTAGACAATGTATACTGCTCATCTGTTGAGCCGCAGTATTTCAGGGTTAATAAGACAATAAAAAGCTACTTGGAACTTACAAAAATCCTATATGTTATTATGTTAAAAAAATCATTTAATTACGCTCAAAAGGAAGACTGTTTTCATTAAAATCCCAACAATAGGACGATGTGAATGACTCGGAGATTGACCATTATGGCCTACTTACGTCATCACTTGAGCTACTTTATCTAATGAAACGAAGAGCACTCCGAAAGGTTTATCTCAAACTTATCATCAGAATGAACCGAATTCAATCGTTGGAATATTTTGTTTCAACTTGGTTATGCGACAGACGAAACATTAAACACACAGACAATAAGACAAAAGCCGAACTATAAGGTTACAACTAAATGTTTCATATTAATCGGGCAATTTAAATAGAACTTTAATAATAAAAAACGCATCGAGGTAAACCACAGATTATTTAATCTCAAACACACACAATATATCACAAGGATTATACACACTAACTGGCTTTGATATCAACAACCAGGTGTAAAGTTATCCCGCGAGACAACTGATGCGGAGTATGCATAAACCTAAAACAAGTATGTGATACTTTTGTATTTCTCCGTTTTTAATTCGCTATGACTATATGGCCATGATTATAGATGGTGATTGATGTGTGACTGCGGAAGTTAAACATTTTCATTACAGCTTTTAAAAGGGTTTCTCTGATACCATGATTATCATTTTTTATTAAATAACAGTAAAAGTGTGACTTAAAATTATTACAAACCGGTAAAGGTTAAAAGTTTCATAAAATAATAAATCATTGTAACACACATTTTTGTCCGGATACCGATTTCCAATTTTTAATATTAACAGGATTATGCAAAACAAGATGCACGTATTTATAAGTTTACATTACATAATGCAGTTTCAACATATTGTAAAGCGAACGGAACAAAATATTTAACATATGGTATTTGGTTACGTTTTTGAAGGAAACTTACCCCTACTCATTTCCATAGAAGAGAAATTAGAGTAACCGAAATGAGCAAAATATGCAATCTAAATTTAAATTGTATTTAAAATTATATAGATGTGTAAATATAATCATGAATATTGTTCATGTTATCCACACCATTGTCATATCGTTTAAAACACTGTTAATCGATTTTGTGTTGTTCTGGCCACCAGCTTATGATAGAAAAGGGTAATCATATCCGTATTGACAGGAATATAGATTCTGTCAAGTGTGTCTACATAGAAAAGTGTATAGTTTTAAAAATGAATATCACTTTTTATTATATTAGTCTGTCCTGTTTATGATCATATTAGAGAACATCATGTCGTGGATAACTAGTTGGAATGTACTATATCACAACATTTATTTGTGCTGATTATGTCTGACAATGCAGTCGAGCTAAAATTAATAGGTTTAAACTAAAACCCCGAGAGGTTTCTGTATGTTGCTTGAGCAAACACGATCATTAATGTCAACGATATTAGCACGAGCAGAAGAAACAAAACGTGAACACAAAAAGTAGAACAAAAAAAGAGAGAATAATACTTAAAATTAATTAAAAAAATCTATGAAGCACGAATCATGATACGAATGACATAAAACATAACAAATAAATACATAACACCATAATAAACAAGAATACAAGGAATAAACAAACGACTATAACTAAAAATACAAATAAAAAACACATATACATTTAAAAACACCAAACACACCACCATAGAGTTCTACCATTTACATAGCTACTCAATCACCAGGAACAACAACACCTACTACTACCACTACTACTACTACTACTACTACTACTACTACTACTACTACTACTACTACTACTTCTACTACTAATACTTTTACTAATACTACTACTTCTACTACTTTTACTACTACTACTAAATATCAATTAAATAATCTTATTACACAAATTAACAATAAACACACAACATTATCAGCATTAAACTTAAGTATTTAGATGGATCTATTTTGAAACGACCGATCGAATTTCGTTTAATTTTGTTTGTTAAAGAATTAGATAATGCAAGACCAAAACGACTCAATGAGTATGAATGGTCGAAGAGATTATACGTATTTATATTATTTGTTTGTCATTCACAATTGCTCACTTAAGCTTAAATCGCTGTGTAAGTCTATATTGTACATTCATTTTATTCTTATACAAATAAAGTATAATATGTAAATATCAAATGAAAATATGGCATAACTGTTCATGTAAATGCCTGAATAAGTCTATGGGTAATTTATGTATAGTTGGCGATATGTATCATTATGTAACAACGAAACGGTACAATCAACAACAGTTTTGGAATAACCAAAACTAAACGTTCACTGTTTCGACCTTTTTTCTTGTTCACTTGAAATCATATCTGAGGACTATCGATATGTATATTGTCTGTAAATAACCTAACGTCAATATCTGAATTTGGTTCTATCGAACATAGAATACATTATATTTCATGAAGGGACTCGGCCTATGTAATTATATGTTTTAAATGAATACTGAAAACAACGTTTGGGGTTTCCGTTTGATAATATTGACGATATTTTTAATCTTTTTAAATTATTCCTTTGGTGATTATATAGTTGTCTTACACTCTGACAGCTTACAAGTGGTGTAAGTGTATTTTATTGCAAAGGATTTAATGAGAACAAAATGGCGGTGACATGAGTATGTGATTAATATCCATACATGGACGACTGGTGCAAATATATGGCTTAGACAATCTGTACCGTCGTTTGAAATTCTTCGGTGGTTTGGGAAATCAGAAAAAGGTCAAGACTTGTTTTAACAAAGTGTTGTTTTGTTTACATGTTATGTATACTATAAATCGACCTTAGTTATATTTAAGGAATATTATGATTTTCTGACTCCCCAGAAGCGTAGATGAGATAATCGGATTATGTTATATGACACATTACATTATAATGTGTTCATATAAAAACTGATTCAGCGTTAAGATCAAATTATTGCTTTAAATACCAAAGGTTTGTCGTCCCAATAATTGTTTAATTCCCACTTATTCCTCTTTAGCTTAACACCAAACTGTTCATAATTGTCTCGAAAATACACAATATTGGTCAGTTATTTCCAAGATAAATAAACATACATAAGATTTCCTTTTGAAGCAAAATTATGTATACCCAAACAGAATACTTCAATACTAAATCAGTTGCATATATTCACCCTTTAACATAATGCTATGTACATTGTGAGTTTTGCACACTAAGTATACATTAAATAAATGTGGTAACATGATCGTTTACAGCCAAAGGCAAGCTTTTAACTTTGATAAAGTCGACAACAGAATTGACGAACGTGAAAGTTTTTTTTTTGTCAAAATTTAGAAAGCATTGCTATAACATTTTCATCAACATTGTACATTGTGTACGATATTTTCTATTATATTATTCAGGTTTATCAAAGCACTTTCAGAGTCAGAACGGCGCACATTAAGGTCCTACCAGCAACGCGGTCTAACAACAAGTGATATACAAACTTGAAACAAACATGCAGGTATAAACATTAACATTAGTTTGTGTTACAGTTGTGTTTATGTGTAGTTTCCACTGAACATTATAAGTTAAAGAAACTTTCTGAGACAGATTGTCTGACCGACAGATAGAAATATATAGGCATACATAAATTATTAAACAGATCAAAATGACTGACTATACAGACACATACATGGACAGGCAATGGGGGGGGGGCGGGCGGAATTATTTCGAGCGGGCGAGCGGATGATGTCCGGACTGGCGGTGCGGGAGAACAGGTAGACAAGCGGACAAATAGACAATTTATACGACTAGAGACAAGCACTGACTAAGTGACAAACAGACTGGAAAACGGATATACCTACTGGCAGGCTTGAACGCGAATATACCCGTAAACCGACTAACAAACAGACCAGACGGGTAACCACATTTACATAAGACATATATTCTGTTTACACAACTTTCAAAACACATCTTTTAAACACATTTTGATTTGTCTTAAAGCAATGAAAAAAAGAGATTTAAAAACAAAATTAAAACAGTTGTATTTGTATGAAATCTGATGTTTATCTGCGCCTTTATGGCTGTATCAGTTCTTGTGAACGTGTCTTCCAACTTTTTAAATAAGACTTTACAATAGTTAATAATTTGTACTACACTAAGTTATATACATTACACTAACTGCATTTTTTATTCAAACTATAAAATAAGATACACTAGTTATCATGAAACATATCGTTTTGTATGTAATCAAATGAAAAAAAAAACCCATATATATCAGCTATATTATATAAATACATATAATATTTAGTTCATACATAAAATGATATAATGCTATGTCAAGAATGATCAACACCGATCATAAGTGAAATAATATGTGTATTTGTAGATGCCAGAGCACTTCACAGAACTGTCTATCCGGATGTCAGAAGTACTTGATGACAGTCGGGCCGGAAAGGATACTGTAATGGATCGGAGAGAAACTTTCTTGTTGAAAGAACACATGGAGATGATCGGCGGACAAATTACATGACAGGACGTTGAGTGTTTTCATTTCGGGAGCCAAACGGAAGGGACCACCACGCCCGGACTCCAGTCTGATATTGATTTACTGTTTAGTGCCAACTTTGTGAACATCATGAGAGTCTGGGCAGACTGGGAGGCCGGCATGGTCAACCTTCTGATGCTTCATGACGACACCAATCCTCCTCAACAGTACCTGCTACAACACATAAAAAAGGACAAGCATGAACCGCAGACCAGTCTCGTGGGTAATATGTTCTTAAGGAAAGATTCTGGGCAAGTTCTGTTGAGCGCTGAAAGATTTAAAGAGGGCTTCGAAAGAATAAATAAAGATTGTGGAAATGCAACAAAAAAGGTCCTTCTGTGAGCTTTTTTCCTAACTGGGATTTTGTAGAGGCGTTTTAAGTACGCCAACCTCTTCCGGAAATACAACACTGGATTGACAGATGTAGAGGTAGACACTGGCCTCCTGTTCAGCTACTTCAGGCCGCACATTTAGCTCCGTGTTTCTTGGTACCAGCCGGACATCCAGACAGTGATTACAAACTCGAAGAATGGCGCTTGTCTCCGAATCTTATAGAACTCATGCTACTATTTAGCTTTAATATGACACAAATAAAATGTTACATTACTTTTAAACTAATTAAAAACTCATTATTTGCTAATATTGTTGGAGATTCTATCACCAGCTTTCATTGTAAAACAATAATGTTTCACACCATAGAAAGAACACATCCTTCTCTGTGGGTCGAACATTATCTTATGTTTCTACTTTGCCTTTGTTTACACGCATTAAAGAAATACCTGCGATTGAGAAGGCTCCCACATTATATCATAGACGGTGTGAACTTGTTCGATGGGAAACTGTCTAAGTCGCAGCAGAAACGCCTTCTAGTGTATATAGACTCCATGATAAGCAGCAACTTACAAGGTGTATTCTATATTGATATATATAACATAGGATATCGGTTACAAGCGTGTGGTTTACGGCGAATTTGTAAATTGGAATATGGAGAACTTGGACGTGAATGCTTACGAAATAGCGTAAGGTTACAGCTGCAGTTTGAGTGCCTGACATCGTTAAGAAGTATTATATGTATAATACAAGGTTCTAATGTAACCTTAGAGAAAGTTTTAAAATATGCATTACGCAATGTATTTGAATACTCAACGAATGTCAGATTGAAAACTGTCGCTTTTGAATTAACTAATCACTTGTTTGCGTTACAAAATTCAATGCAATCATCTAAGTGTTTGCAACTTCGAAACGTTTTTGACAGCAAAATTATTACTCGTTTCCATTATTCCTTTAACACTGATGTAGCTTCTAGTCGCTTAAAGTTGGCTTCTACATTGTACTGTAGTGGACAACTTCATGCGTTAGTAAAAGTGTTGGATGACGTTGAGAGGAGATTGCACAGCAAGGTCAAGGCTGTATGCGGATGTAGAGGACGACTAGGAGACGGTTATATCGAGGTGTTTGCAAAAATGATATCAGGTTATAAGGACAACGGATTCAGTGAATACAATATTAAGACATTCAATTTCTAAGTACATTTCTGAATATTAGTACTGCTTTTATGTTCTACATGCACGTTTATGATTTTTTAATACAGGAGAAACTACGTTGTAAATTGTGTGATATTGTGTTGTATACTGATTAATGACTGGCATATACATTTGCTTATTAATGTGTTTGTATGCATGTGTCAGTATTTGTTAGCAGCCACTACAATAATAAACATAATTTTATTAACAAAAAAAATGTGTGCATTTCAGGAGTTCATAAACCATCGTGCGATATGATTTTTATCTGAATCGTGAAAACGCTTTTTCAACTAGTATTTTATTTTAACAAAATAAAAAAATCTCAGGAAACTGGGCAGAACTTTTAAGAGGAATATAAAGTGTTGGTATAGATAAATAATAAAAGTATAATAATATAATTGTTTAAGTAATTAACAAATAATCAAAGCTTATTTTGATTCGTTTGTATTTTCTAAAAGTGTTCAAGGTGAGATATTGTAATCACACTTTGTCGCCCCTCGTCGTCTGTTGGGCGGTGTGTTGTGTGTTGAGTTACAACTCATGAAACCACATTTTATTTGCAATCATAGTGAAACGTGGTCAGATTGTTTATCTCGATAATATCTAGGCCGAGTTTGCCAGGTCAAATCTTAGACAAATATTGTGTCCACTTTAAAGGCAACATGTATGACTTAATCTTGATAAAATTGGGTAAAAATATTTATTTGTAATATATATTTATTTATTAAAAATATCTAGTCCGACTTCAAATCTGGGTCACATGCGTCCAAAAACTAAGTCACCAGGTCAAATTTAAGTAAATAAACCTTTTAAAACTCTAGAGGCGAAATGTATTACTTTATCTTGACGAACCTGGTCAGAATATTGATATTGACAATTTTCTATGCTGAGTTTGGATCTTGGCCACGTGCTTCCTTAAACTCGGTCACCAGGTAAAATCTAACCAAATCCTTGCTACTACTCTAGTAGATACACAAATGATTTAATATTTATATAGCTTTGTCAGAAATTGTGTCTTGATGATATCTAGGGCGCCTTCGAATCTGCTCACGTACTTTAAGAAACAATGTCACTAGGTTGAATCTTAAAAAAAACTCGTAACCACTATAGTCATTAATTAAGTTTACAAGTGAGACAATTCTTATAAATATTCAATGTCACTCCCCTTTGACTAAAATGTTATTCATTATATTTCAGATAACGTGTGTATATTATGTGTGTGTTATTGTTATTTGAGGAACAATTGGTGTTATGCCCCATTCGAAGAAAGAGACAAATGGCAGTCGTACTGAGTGTCTGTAAGTCTGTGCAAAATGTCCTGTCTTAGCCAAATTTTTGCCATAAATGGACTTGGAAAATAAGTATGTTTAAATGTCTACTATCATAAGATGATCTTTGGCGTCTCCCTACCTCAAAGGTCAATGTCATACTTATTGGTTAAAGGTCAATTTCGGCCATTACACAACTTGAAAATTTCTGTCTAAGCCTTATCTTTACCATTTGGGATTTAGAAATAGCTTGGCATACATGAGGACAAGGTATTTACAAAAACATATATCCATATCTCAAAGGTAAGGGTCACACTTAGAGGTCATATCAGATTTGTATGTACAATAGCTTGTTCAAGCTGTAAATTTTATTCATCAATAAAGTTTAAGAGTTTGATATAAGCGGAGTATTAAGAAAAAGCGGATTTTTTTTGAGGGGGCATCCATGCCCTATGGACACATGAATTGTTAATTTAGGTCAATCATGATGCTCTCTTACTTAGTGCGTGTCTTTTTGTCAGGTCAAATCTTAATCAATTGGTGTCCGTGAACTCAAATGAGAGCTAAATGGCCCTTCTGTTTAACCCACAAAACCCTAGGCATTATAGCATTGTACTTAAAAATAAGCTCTAATTACCCAACAGTAGCTTGTTTTAACCTAGGATAAATTCATATTATTATCCATAACGTAAAAACCTGTCTTACAATTAATACATAGACAGCCAAAACGCAATCGATCCAGCGACATTTACATTTATTAATTAATGCCCGTATTCAAAATTCGTAAATAAAGGTCTCTATGAATGCCAATGCATACATTGTTTAGCAAAGCTTCATACAAATGTTGACTGAGCTTCTTGATAACGTTTAGCAGAATCAGTTAAAACTTTGTTTTTTTAAAGTAGTGTTAAGTACTTAATTAAGTAGCATCGGTAAAATTCAACGTTTTCTTGAGAAAACACACGTTGAGTCCTCGTCTGAAATTTAAACGTATACTTTATATGTTTTAGCAGTTGTATTTAATTTAGCCACACAAAATTGATTTTATTGAAGTTGCAATAGCTTACATATAGTTGTTTACGAGGTTTACATAGAAATCAGTTCACTCATGGCTATTTAATTCGTTTAGTGCATTATAATATACGTTAACATTAGTGAATATACTAAAAAAGGTGACATAAGCTTCGAGATGTATTCTTAAAATTAAACATATTTTACATGACTTGTGTAAATGTAAAACATAATAAATAGCCTTTTTCGATAGCACCAAATACGTATACGCTTATACGCCAGTTTAAATAAAGACACAATGCTGATATTTAATTTAAGTTAAATGCTGTTTTAACACAATCCTTATACACACACAAAAGGCTTTGCCACCAATTAAACGCATTTTTAAAATGCGTACATTTTGAGAACGTTAAGATATTTATTGCAATGAAAGTTACAGGAAAATCTACAGTTTTTTGTTATAAAAGTTTAACAAACGGAATCACTTGTACTTGTACAATTTAAGTGAAAGACAAAAGCAAAGTACTGTAAAGGAAGATCTGTCTTGTAACAATCGAAACGATGATAATGTAGAAAGATTTATGGCAAGAAAAAACAATTAAATTAAGTATACATTATTAACACGTGTATTAACACTAAGTTGAATCAAGCGACATATATAATAACGAGCGAAGTGCAATAATATAACACGTACTGACTTGTAGCCAACAGTGCCTCAACTAAACAAGTCTAAATTCAATTACTTTATCATATAGGCATGCCCCAGCATCAAAACAATCGCAGCGTTTATCGCAATAAAAACAAGAGCTCTGTCACAGAAACAACAACAGTCCCCTAACGGGATAACATTGTCTGCAAAAAAAAAGGATTTCCGTAAATTGTATCAACCTGACTAAGGAAATATTCGGTGTTTTCAATAATTTCTGTAATTGTACCAAGTAAAACCTGTGTCTGAAGAAAACAAAACATTGCTATTACATGCATAGTGTCCATATGACCCACTATTAAACTACCCAATTTCATCAACCTAGCGTAAACACCTTTAGCTCTGTAGCACGATCAAGATTTTAGTTCCCCCTACTGTCTATTACGAATGAAACGAGCTCATTTTTTCTCCGACTAGTATTGAAAAAAAAATATCATATCAAAAAATGTTTTTAAATTGCACATAATTATGTTTTGAAAAAATGAGCGTTCATATCGGTGTTAATGCAACAAATGGACAACCTACGAATATTTTTTGTTTATGGGTAAAAATGGCAATATAACACATTACATAAACAAAACAAAACATAGTTCGTATCAATGTATATTTTGAAATTATTGAATATGCAAAGAAGACTACTCTAGTATTGTGCTGACTCAGAATATACCACACATACACGTAAATAAAGGTGACATACAACAAGAAAATTTTAAGATAATGTTTTGTAAAAGCTTTTATTGCCGAATATTTTCCTTTACGAACAGTCCCGATTCTTGAAGGAGCATATCGATCGTGATATTGTTTCCAATTTTGTTCTAAAAATTTGGATCAGGCATATATATTAATATTATTAAATGCTATAAATACTTACTTTATTTCATATCGATTTCTGAATTTATGTTGTATTGTTACTTACAATGTTTATATAAAATGTCATGTGAATGCATTAACTGCAAATGCTGTTATATATATTATTGAATGTTTTAGTTCATATACATGTATTTTTTTGGTGTTTAACGTTTGAATACAAGGAGACAATATCGAACAGAACATATTTGTAAGTTAAGCTCTAGTATTTTCTAGTAGTCCGAGCATCAGCAAATATGTCCAACCGTTAGTCTGCTTTTCAGCAACACTTTGCTTTATTTGCCGTTGTTTTGTTCATGTAACCTGGTATCATATGTAGTTTCCATTAAAACTACTCACATGTTAGACGGACAGAACAACTTAAAAAGTCATTGACATACATATTAACGATTGATTTGTATCTAATTTTTAATTCACACTGAACATTATATTTTGCAGTAGCACGTATTTGCCTAGTTTGTTTGAAGTCAACCAATCATTTTCAGAGGAGATGAGATATAAAAACTGAGTGCGTTAATTGCACAGGGGCGGGTGAAGAAGCAAACCTTTTTTATATTATTGAATTGCATCATGGGCAAAATACATTACACTGATAAAACGTGTTAGTCCTTCTTTAAAGTATCGACATTATATCTCGTCCCATAAACAAATATAGATATGTAGCCTCAACGCGGGTCTAAGAGGGTGAACGATTGGGTCCCTGCATGAACGCCACACACACTCCATATACAATTCATTTATTGCAAGGAATTACTTATCTGATTTCTGCCTCACGAATGTGGTGACTATTCCACATTAGAAAGGCCCGGCAAATTTCGTCCTGTAACGTCAATATTGTATTATATTATAGAGATCTCAAGAAAGGAGTACAGATGATGCATAGCTATTATGTGGTACATTGCAGTGATGGTTCGAATCATGGTTCCAATCAATGATCAATGTAAATTGTGCTATTTTGAAATTGTTAAACGTCTCATCAACCTATAGCCCTTATCGAAACTATTTATTTGCTTTTCAATAAAAATATTTTTATTAATTCGTGAATCAACATTATGATCACAATTTGTACAATAAGTATTTTTTAATGTTCTAGAACGCATGATGAGATGTAATCCAATTGTTTTTCTTCTAAATTTAGAACCGTTTCAGTCCCTATTCATTTAATTTATTTTCAAATAGCGAATACTGATTTAAACATCATGGTCCATTCTTAGTGTTCATGTCAAGTTATTAACCCCGAGAAGTTTTTGAGACATGACATTTTTATGTTTTTGTAGTTTTTCTTGCAAGTTAAAATAAAAAAAAGTGTTTACATATTTACTCATGCATTGATACATTATTCATAAATATATTGCACATTTCAATGAGGTACATTCGACAGAGTGATGTGAACCAAGCTGCATGTCCATGACAATTTAATAGGCAAAGAGGATTTAACCGTTTGCACAGAGGCATGTGAAACATCAAAATAAAAAATAAAAAAATTCAATTGTGTATGCATTCATATGTACGTTCATCTTGTCATAGAGCGGGTAGGATCGAACATATCGTATCAATGTTTAATGGTAGCATATTACTAAACAATACATGCCACGCATAATCACAAACCTGTCATTATATCTTGAGTGTTTCAAACTGTGTTGCGATACTAAGTGTACTACTTCAATCTGTCAAATGCCCTCTTTTATCAGACAATCGGTTTTATAAAAGAAACAAAAAAATATGCAAGTACATACTCGCGTGATGGTATTGTTAAGTTTAGTATGTGCTTCTTGCACTTGAGGACTTAATATCATGAATAGACCAGCCGCCTAAAGTCTTCCCCATAACTAATAATTATTTTCTATTGTTCAGGCATGCCTCTGAATAGAGACACTTTAACACAATCTACAAATCGCTCATCATTTATCCGCGGAGAGTAGTTGTTCGATTGTTTAAAGTGATATGTGTAAGAGACCAACGCAATATATTCAACTTAACGTCTTATTAATCGTGCAATGTTTAGCTTTATAGTTTAATTTAACTTAATGTTCTTCGCACATAAATCTTTGAACCTTCAAATACATAATACAGTAATATTCTAGGAATGTATATAAACTTTATGAAATTTGATGAAATACTAAATCTACGATGGCAGTTTGTTGATCATTTTTAATTTTGTCATAAAAGATATGTCAAGTAGAAGTATCACTCATACAATGTTTAAAACTTCATGTAAGTCTTCCGGTCACAATGTAACAAGTCCGAAATGCCCTCAAGGTCAATCACAAAGATATGGAAACATGATTTAATTAGAAATGATCATTAGCAAAATATGTTTGAAAATCTAACTTATGTATTACATGGTGAACGTGCAAGACGAACCGGTTTACGAACGGACGCGTTAGAAAAGCATTACCGAGAATGCCAGGTGCATGCAATATCAATGTAAAACGGAGAAAAAAAAACATAACACTACATTAGTGGACGTTAAAGAATTTAAAGCGTACATTTCAGTATTAAAGGAAAAGTTTAAAGAGGGCCTGCTCCTTTATTGGAGTAGTCCAATCAAAACATTGACCTTTTTATAAGGTATTTTATTTGTCTGTAATATTTTGTCTCGGCTTATTGAGAAATCGCTAGTTGCATGTACGCTCTGCTGTAGGGAATGGATGAGTTAGTATGTAGTGAATGGATGAGCTCTTATGTAGTAAATGGATGAGCTCTTATGTAGTGAATGGATAAGCCCTACTGTAGTGAATTGATTAGCTCTTTTGTAATGAATGGATTAGCTCGTATGTAGTGAATTGATAAGCTCTTCCGTAGTGAATAGATTAGCTATTCTGTAGTGAATTGATTAGCTCTTCCGTAGTGAATGGATTAGCTCTTATGTAGTGAATGGATCAGCTCTTCTTTAGTGAATGGATTAGCTCTTCTGTAGTGAATTGATTAGCTCTTCCGTAGTGAATGGATTAGCTCTTATGTAGTGAATGGATAAGCTCTTATGTAGTGAATGGATTAGCTCTTCTGTAGTAAATTGATTAGCTCTTCTATAGTGAATGGATTAGCATTTTTGTAGTGAATTGATAAGCTATTCTGTAGTGAATGGATTAGCTCTTCTGCAGTGAATGGATAAGCTCTTCTGTAGTGAATTGATTAGCTCGTCTGTAGTGAATGGATTAGCTCTCTGCAGTTAATGGATTAGCTCTTCTGTAGTTGGATGGATTAGCTCTTCTGTAGTGAATTGATTAGCACTTCTGTAGTGAATTGATTAACTCGTCTGTAGTTAATGGATTAGCTCTCTGTAGTGAATGGATTAACTCTTCTGTAGTGAATGGATAAGCTCTTCTGTAGTGAATGGATTAGCTCTTCTGTAGTGAATGGATTATCTCTTCTGTAGTGAATTGATTAGCTCTTCTGGAGTGAATTGATTAGCTCTTCTGTAGTGAAGGGATTAGCTCTTCTCTAGTGAATGGCTTAGCTCTTCTGTAGTGCATGGATTATCAGCTGATAAGGGTATTCTACACTGAGGCCACTGCGGGATGCCAGTACACAGGGGTGACCCATATTATTCATGTGTCATAACGAAAGTTTTCCTTTAAAATTTTATGTTTTAAATTCATAAATCTATTTTCGATGTTGAAATTAATTTATTTGAAACTTTAAATACAAAGTACTTGATTATAATGCCATCAGATCACAAAGGGCATAACGGGGGTGCGACGGGCATGAAAGAGCCCTGTTGCGGCCGGATTCTGCAGTAAAGACCGGTGTAAACACAGCGGAACGTCCCCAGTGTGAACCACAACTTCCGGAAATGAGACGGAATTGCCGTGAAAGGTCGCGTTAAGAATGTGAACACGAATGTAATCGTGTGTTTTGTTTACCAAACACGTGTTAACATCAGAGAATGAGCTAGTCGTCTTTTTAATGTAAAATTATTAAACTATAATAATTATTATCATCTGACGAAGTAACAGCAAACAGCTTGTAAGTTAGCCGGACCAGCCCAAACAATCATACGTCATCGGAAATCCGCATACACATCACACTCAGTCACCTCCGATTTCACTCGAAACGTCAAAGAATTGTCATGATTTGTTTTATTTAGTAAGCAAGGTTTAATTCAACAGAGAATGGACTAATCTTCCTGTTAATGTAATTAAAAATAAAATTATTTATCCGACGAAGTTACCAGCAAAAGAAGTATATGTGAGACGGAACAACTTACTTTCATTCGAGAAATCAACGGATTGTTATTGTTTAAACATTTGATCGTACTGGTAAATATTGTTATTATCCCCACACTTTTTGAAAAAGGTTATTTTACATTTACTTCTTTATTTCTACACCAATTCACTTCAAATTGATACTGGACCTCTCTTATGACAATACGGTCAATCTCAACCATGCATGGCCCCATTCCCATCCCTGGGGTGCCCCGCCCACATAGGCCACACCCACCAAAAATTTCCATTTACTATAATTTTTTCAATTCTACACGGATTCACTTCAAATTGATACTGAACTTCTCTTATGACATTAGGGTCAATCTCAACTATGCATGGCCCCATTACCAACCCTGGGGCGCCCTGCCCACATAGGTCACACCCACCCAAAATTGCCTTTACTATAACTTCTTCATTTCTACACCAATTCACTTCTAATTGATACTGAACTTCTCTATGACAATACGGTCAATCTCGACTATGCATGGCCCCATTACCAACCCTGGGGCACACCTAGGTCAAACATTCAGTGTGGGGATACGCGTCGGCCTCTGCCGCGCCATTTCTAGTTTATTATTACTTTTTTATTATAACATGTTTATTAAGTAACGCGTTGTCTTTTGCGGAATTAAGGGTTTCAGTGTTTGTAGTTATGCTGGCAGGTATAAGACCGTGGACAAGTTATAGGTGTAAATGTTATTTATTGCGATGCATTCAAAAGTGCTGAGTGTTAAAAATTGTATCCATTCTGAAATAATATGTGGTTATAGTTGAACCTTATGAACACTCGAGCTCTCACATTTATAGCCAATTATCCATGAAAGGAACACTACAGAGCACTGATGGCTCCCTTGTTCTCCTGCTCAGAACATTTGTGTCGCTTTCTGAGAAAACTGGACAAAATGCATGTGCGTAAAGTGTCATCCCAGATTAACCTGTGAACAGGCTTATCCGGGACGACACTTTCCGCCTAAACTGGATTTTCGCCAAGAAGAGACATCATTTAAACGAAAAATTCCATAAAAGCGGAAATTGTCGTCCCTGGTTAGCCTGTGCGGACTGCACAGGCTCATCTGTGACGACAATTTACGCACATACATTATGCCCAGTTTTCTCAGAACACGACACATTTGTCTCTATGATATCGCCGATTTGAAAATTGGTCCCGGTCCGTAAATAAACACGAACGCCGGGGCCAGGCAATTTTCATGATATGGCTATAGTAAACACTCTTAGAAGTCACGTTCTGAAACTTGCTAAGAACATGTGTTCTTATGATATCACGGTCCATTAAAAAAACATCGCCGCCAGTATGAGAAAGTTTATTTATCGAAATATTAAAACCTTGTGAAAACTGTAGAGATCATATCTATTGTTCAATTTGTATAACTATGGTAAAAACATTTTCCCCAATGATAACCCAGCGAAATTTCTAAACAGTGTAAAAGTCTAGGTCAAACGTTTAACTTAAATTTATTTATTTAATGCAACATCTTTATGAAACTTTGTAATAGCGCTAACATTTGTCTTAATTATGCCATCAGTTTTTGTTGAGATTTTGCAACTTAAGGACAATATATATATTTTCCTTAATGCACATGCGAAAATGAATAATTGCCGTAATTCACACGCGAATCATTATAAGCTTTGAATATAAAAATATATTATACACTTAATACTGAATATAATACATACATACAAACGCTCTCAGACCGATGGGCAAACCTACAACAAGAGTATATAGTTATGTACAATCTATACATTCTAACATGACAATGAAAATAAAAATAAAAAATACAAATATCACCATTGATTAAAAATAAAATAATATGTTTATATCTTTATTTCAGAGCACTTCACTGAACTTTCTATCCGGATGACAGAAGTACTCGATGACATCGGAGCCGGGGAGTATACTGTAATGGAGAGAAGAAGAACTGTTTTGTGGAGGGAGCGCCAGGCGATGATAGGAATCCAACTTACAGGAACAAACGTCGAGTGTTTTCATTTCTGGAGCCAGTCGGAAGGTACCACCACGCCCGGTCTTCAGTCTGATATTGATTTCCTACTCAGTTACAACGATCTGAGTATAATGACTGTCTGGGGAGACTTGGAGGCCGGGATGCTGAAAATTCTGATGCTCCACGACGAAACCACTCAACCTCAACAGTACTTGCTGCAAGTCATCCAAGAGAACACACCGGAACCGGAGACCAATCCGCGTCAGACCGGGTTCGTAAGGACAGTATCTGGGCGAGTACTGTTGAGCGCTAAACTATTTAAACAACACGAGGAGAATACGTGGAAAGAAATAGCTGAGCCAATCACAAATGGGCCTTATGTGAGCGGGGCGCTTAACTGGGATATGGTTAAGGCATTAAACGTACTTAAACCTCTTTCTGAAATACAGCGCTGGATAGACAAATGTAAAGGTAGACATTGGCCGACTGTTCAGCTACTTGATGCTGCACGGGTAGCTCCGTGTTTCCTGGTACCAGCCGGTCATCTAGACAGTGATTACCCGCGCGAAGAATGGCGACTGTCTCCTAACCTGATAGAAAGAATGTTAATGTTTAGCTTTAATATGACACAACTAAAATGTTATATTGTTTTGAAAATTATTTAAAAAATCCTTATTTGCTAAAATTGTGGGAAACTCTATAACAAGCTTTCATTGTAAAACGATAATGTTTTACACCATACAAACAACATGGTTTGAACATAACCTTATGTTTCTACTGTTTCTTTGTTTACATGTATTCAGGAAATGGTTGCGATTGGGAAGGCTCCCGCATTATATCATAGGCGGGGTGAACTTATTTGATGGGAAACTCTCTTAGGTGCAGCAGAGATGCCTTTTAGTGTATATAGACTCCATGATAAGGAGCAACCTACGAGAGGTATTTAATATTGATATCGATAAAATATGATGTCGTTTACAAGCATGTACTTTACGGCGAATTAGACTAGATGGAGAACTTGGACGTGAATGGTTAAGAAACAGCATCAGCTTACAGCTGAGGTTTTAGGGCTTAAGAATATCGATAAGTTGGTTAAGAATACCAAAACATCAAATATACAGTTCTAATACAACATTCGAGCAAAAAATAAACTATGCATTACGCAACGCTCTTGAATTCACCAAGGATTTAAGATTGAAAACTGTTGCTTTAGAATATATTATACACTTGTATGCGTTACAAAATTCAATGCAATCATCTAACTGTTTGCAACTGAAAAACGTTGCAAGCCGCGAAATTATGAGGCGTTTACAATATTCCCTAAATATAGATGTAGCTTCTAGTCGTTTAAAGTTGGCTTCTATATTATATTGTAGTGGGCATCTTCGTGCGGCAGTTAGAGTGTTGGAGGACATGGAGATGATGTATCACAGCAAGGTCAAGGCTATTTGCGAGTGTAGATCGTTAAAAGGTGACGATGATCTCCATATGTTTGCTAATATGCAATCAGGTTATAGTGATAACGGATTCAGGGAATCGCCATTTACATTTTGTGTCAACTTCGTTAGGCAAGAATCGTACTGCACTCCTTTTATAATGTTGTTTTAAATGGATCGTAGTATCACTGAAGAGGAAGCGGCACAGAGAAATCACAATGAGAAAAAATGGATGAACAGTGCTGAGGTGGATGCTCGTCCGTTTCTTCACTATATTCAGTACCTTACGCATGGAGGATTCGGTGAACGTGACAATCAGCTTTATGCATTTGGAGTATTGGAGTCTTATATATTTGATGTACGAAATATAATTTATCACCTCGAGACTGCAATCAACTTGCTGGGACACTGCTATGAAATTGAAGGAGACGATGAAAGAGGATTATATTACTACGATTTATCGTAACGTTGTCGTAGTACAAACAATGCCGCTAACTGGCACATCCGGCGTGTTCTGCGTCTTGTAAGTCGTTAAACATATGATATCTATTTCTTCTGCACACTATTAAAAATGACTATACAAGCATTTTTAGAATACCAGCTTTGTTTTCATTTAGTTTGCTATTTGTGATATAATATTTTATTTAATCGCTGACAATATAAACGAATGCAATTTATAAGTACGTTTGACAATATGAACATCGCTGTTATGTTCTTTATGCACTTTAAAGATTTCTCTTACAACAGGGTGTGGTTTTGTATACTGATTAACGTCTGTCAAATACATCTGCTGATTAATGTGTTAGACATGTATGCATGTTTCAGAAATTTAAATTACCACTACCATTATGAATATAATATAGCACCATTTGAAACCGTCTTAAGATATGGATTTTGGAGAAAAAACATGGATAATTGTGTTTTAAATCAGAAAGGTATGTGTCTGACAAAGAATTGTGGGTGTCTCTGACTAAGTTGTATAGGAGTATGAGAAAAACCGACTGGGGGTCTGTGACAGAGTGGTTTGGATTCTATGACATAGTGGTGTGCTGGTCTGAGATACAGATGTGTGGGGGCATGTGACCAAGAGGTATGGGGTCAATGACAAAGTGGTTTAGGGATTCCGAGACAAAGTTATGTTGCGGTCAGTGCGAAGTGTTGTGCGGGTCAGAGACAAAGTTGTGTGGGGGTTTGTTACAACGTGGTGTGGGGTAATGTTTAACAGTGATATGAGGGTCAGTTACACAATGGTGTCGGTGTCAATAACAACGTTGTTTGGGTGTTCAGAGACACAATTGTTTGGGTGTATGTGACAAAGTGGTGTGGAGGTCTGTGACAAAGTGGTGTGGGGGTTTGTGACAAAGTGGTGTGGAATGTGTCACAAAGTGGTGTGGAGGTCTGTCACAAAGCGGTGTGGAGGTCTGTCACAAAGTGGTGTGGAGGTCTGTCACAAAGCGGTGTTTGGCTCTGTGACAAAGTGGTGTGTGGCTCTGTGACAAAGCTCACAAAAATAATGTAGTGTTTTCTTCATTTATCTCGAGTATGATGTTTTAGGTATAATCTTCATCTATAAAAAGCTTTAAGCAATTAAAATATTTACATTTCAATCTACTATATGATAGTATTCTTTGAACAAAATGCAGACATTTCTACACGTTACAGTTGTCAACTGGTAATGTAATTACCCTTTTACATCTATTTCAAAAAGTGATTTTTACAGACAATAGGTGTTGCAAAGTATTTATTTTGTAATAGGTGTAATTCGGATTTCCACGTCTTTGGAAAAAATTATATAATGTGTAGGTACCCAAAACACTGACTTATTTTAAGCATCAATGGTATTTTGATCGGAGAATTATACCCCTCGTTGGAAGAGAAGGTATACTGGAATCATCCTCTTCGTTTGAAGGTCTTTCTGTCGGTGCTTATGTATGTGTGTCCGTAGACGTTTTTGTCGGCGTTCTCCTACAACTTTCAATATTTGAACTTCCAGGTATTGTGTCAAATAATGTGAAAGCATGCATGAGTTATCTATATCTTCCAATTACATGCGGCGTCAAAATGTATTTGTGTTAATAATCGTTACTGTGTGTGATTTAGATTATTTTATAAATGTTGCAGTCTGTGGAAGAACCATAAGACTGGAACATTCCTGGTTGAACAGAGCTTTCTGCAGCCAATGGTTGGTCATACGGTAGGACATTTTTGATTGGTCTGATGGTAGGATATTTTTTAAAGGTCAGATGGTAATTAAAGGTTTTTTAATATGTCAGATGGTAGGATATTTTTTATTGGTCAAATGGTAACCAAGGGTTTGTTAATTGGTCAGGTGGTTCGATATTTATTTTTGGTCTGATGGTAGGATATTTTTTGGTCAAATGGTAGGATATGTTTTTGGTCAGATGATAGGATATTTGTTGTTGGTTAGATGATTTGTTATTGTTATTGGTAAGATGGTAAGATATTCTTTATTGGTTAAATGTTTAGATATTTGTATTGGATAGATGGTAGGATATTTATTTTGGTCTGATAGTGGCTATTGTTTTATTCAGATGGTAGGATAATTTTTATTGGTTAGATGGTAAGAAATTTATTATTGGTTAAATGGTATGATATTTTGTATTGGTTAGATGTTTTGATATTTGTATTAGATAGATGGTTAGATATTTCGCATTGGTTAGATTGTAAGATATTTGTCAGATGGTAGGATTTCATGTTTTTTTCCTAATTGGAATGAACAGGTGTTGGTATACTGTTAGTTTTGTTCGAACCTTCTGCAATATGGTAAACATTTACGCAGTATAATCATGTCATAAAAGTTCGTATGGAAGCTTCATACATGCTATTTGTTTTAAGTTTGAGAACATGGTTTATTACAAAACTTTATATAAATAGCACAAATAATGGTTTATGTTCGCTATTGAATACGTAAGACCGATAGAATTTGCGTAATTTTCACTTAGAATGTTTTAATTTAATAGCTGAAAAAACACACACGGTTGGATGACAGCACTAATAAATACAAATTAAGTCACCACAGTATTTATTTGTTCACGTTTTTCTACATGTTAAGATCACCTAAGCACAAAGTGAGCTATTGGGATACCGTGGTATTCATCGTCCGTAAGTCCCTGCATAAGTGCATTCATGCGTCAATTTTTTTTAAATTACAACTCCTTAACTGCTTAAACAAATTTAGACAGCTCCTCTGATGGCCCCAAAAGGGGTTTAAAAATGAAAACTTCCAAAATCCTATCCACGGAAACCGCAAGGCTCAAGGGTTTAATATTTAGTGTATAAGATCGCATTGTGGTCCTCATAATTTTAGAAACAACAAGGCCCAGAGCTTTGATATGCAGTATAAAACAACAGATAGTGGTACTCAATTGTGTTCAAATCAGACCGCTGACGTTAAAACTTGCCAAGCCACAGGAGTAACTTGATTGATATAAACTTATATAGCAAAAAGTACAAGTACCAGAGGTGTTAATATTAGTATGTAACATATGTTAGTGCTCTCATACCGTTCAATGAATTCCCCTGTAGTAAAAACTAGCCCCAAACCAGATGGCACAAGTATAATACACCAGAACTACAATGTCGCAGGTGAATGTGCAAGGATCCTCATAGTCCTCTTGTGTTTGTACAAGTTTTCTTCAAAATAATACTTTATTTAATTGTGGTCGTGTCTTGTAAGGAGGTTTTATATCGTAAGAAGGATAGATCATCCCAAGAAAAAATAATTTCACGCGTGCTACAAATGTCTTTCGTAAAAATGATTGTTTTCAGTGAAATAAATATCATTTATGTTGATTACAACTAACACAAATTAAAATGCATTTAAATATATTCCACGACCTGCTTATTTGAACAAAAGCTTTTCTTTGTAGACACTCCCACAACAAGGAGTCAACAAGGACCAAAAGGTGAGTTGTTACCAATGTACTGTAGAATAATTATTTTTCGTGTGACAATAATTTTAGTTGATATCGTGGGTTGACCGTCAGTCTTATTTGTTATAAGTTTTTACATACCATACCAATTTTGGACAATGTCTCGTCTGTAGTTTTAAATAAAACACCGAAAGTGAGGTCAACATAATACAATATTGTAACGTCGTTCAAAAAAAATGATAACATCTTGTTTGCATTTTAAGAAAAATAATAACAATTAAAATATCTCCAACACACTAGGTACTCTGAATATCTGAATAAGCTTGCAAATAATAAATTTTAGATTAATCATTTATGTTTTAAGTCTGTTTTTCTTTATAGATTTTTCACTATGTAGTTCAAAGGTAAAATATGTACAAATTTGTTTTTTTATAATGGCAAACGTCCTCAATACGTGAAAGCATTTAACACAATTTCAGCTGATTATTTCCCATCACTAGTTGATGAGTCATTTAGCCAAAGTTGAATAATCAAATACATAATAGAGCTCAGAGTCGCATAGCGGATATGGTGTCCCCTTAGTATGATCTAGGGCCTTATCCCAACTTCAGGAACGTTCCTCAAAATCTCTTAGGGTGGAGTATTAGTTCTGCCCAGGAAACGATTTGAGAGTAATCAGACTAAAACAAATAGTGTTTTTTTTTCAAATACCTATTGTTTTTCTCAAATTTATGTAAGTATCATGATCATAAATTCTTCTTTTGCCATGTTGCTTCACTCATTATCATATATTCTATTGTGTTTTAGCGTATTGAACAAGGTTTGGTTAGCAGACCCCATGAAGTCAGATGATCCACAGATCTACGCAAGGCAGTAGTAGACGAATCCGTCCATATTTCGTTTGCTTGAGTGACACAGTGCAAATACTTTATTTATATATAGATATGTTAATCCATGATCTTTAGTCTATAGAGATTTTTTACAATTTGTTGTGTTGTGGTCTTTTAAATGACATTTCAATTTGAAATGAAAAAAAAAATCTTAGAAAACACATATGATTCACATATAGGATTTTTTTTATTTACCTTTGCAGGGACTGTTTCAATAGTGAATATGTATCGCTATTTTACTGAAACACGTATCATAAAGTATCATTACATAACCCATAAATGATGAGAGACAAAGTTGTCATAGATATGTTATGTAAATAAATTTAAAAAAAAATGGACAGTAATATAATAAAATGATTATTATGCCCCCCTTCGAAGAAGAGGGGGTAAATTGTTTTGCTGGATGTCGGTCGGTCAGTCCGCCTGTCGGTAGATCAGTTCGTTTCCGATCAATTACTTGTGAACGGATTTACATATTGGCTTGATACTTCCCATGTGCATTGGCCTTAGACAGAAGATGACCCCTATTGATATTGGGGTCACTAGGTCAAAGGTCAAGTTACAATAAGTGTGAAAATCGTTTCTGATCAATAACTCGTCAACGAATGGACCGATTGGGTTGATACTTCACATGAACATTGACCTTGGACAGAAGATGACCCCTATCGAAATTGGGGTCACTAGGTCAAAGGTCAAGGTCGCTGTCAAAATAAGTGGGAAAATCGTTTCCGATCAATAACTCGTCAACGAATTGACCGATTGGCTTGATACTTCACATGTGCATTTTCCTTGGACAGTAGATGACCCCTATTGAAATTGGGGTCACTAGTGCAAAGGTCAAGGTCACTAGGACATTAAGTGTAAAATTGGTTTCCGTTTGATAATATGTCATCAAAGGTGAGTTTTGTTGCAAACAAATCTGTGTCAAGGCCCTTTTTTTTTGGGGGGGGGGGCATATGTCTTCGACCGCGGAATTTTTGTTGTATAGTGCCGTGTTAATAATGGTGATATATGTGTGTTTGTGCACTGCTTACTTACTTTATTGGATGAACCGATACATATCATAACTCATTGCTCCAGATTGGATTAGAAAATGGCGCTCTTTCGTCAAAAGAGCCTTTAGCACACCCGGTCATATTATTCATATGGCATATTTTTTTAATAAATTATGTGTGTTTTATATGTTAATGTATATTGTAAATTGCATGTCTTTTTTATTTTAGATATTGTTTCTATAATTCATAAAAGTATTTTCAAGGTGACAATTGAGTGAACTTAATTAAAGTTTTTTTTTCTGTGATCAGATAAAAATGGCATGGTGGAGGACCTTGGGACTGCAGGGTGCTGCAGTAAAGACCCATCGCGTCCACAGGTTTCGCTTCTCAACTTATCGTAGTGAATTCACGGTATGTATAGACTATTAAAGACCGGTGTGTATATAACGAAAAATCCCCAGTGTGAACCGAAACTTCCGGAAACGAGACGGAACTGCCTTAAAAGGTCGTGTACAATATGTACACATGAATGTGATCATGCGTTTTATTAACACAAACGTGTTAATTAAACAGATAATTCAACTGTGAACACGAATGTGATCGTATGGTTTATTTAACAAACACGTGTTAATTTAAAAGATAATGAAATAAGTTTCCGCTCATTATTAAACTTCGATTCTACATTTGACGAAGTATCATCCAAAACTTGTAGTAAGTGACCCGGAACAACTATATGTCATAGAGAATCCCCGTACAATCCACACACGCTCACCCGAGACATTGAAGGCTTTTATATATACACACATTCGAACAAATAGGTAAGAATAATTGTTTAATATTTATTTTATTATACAATGTTTACTTAGCCATGTGTTATGTGTGTGGCAATTTAAGTGTTACTATTAGTAATTAAACTAGCAAGTATTCGACCTTGTTATAGTTGTGAAAATTATTCATTGTGTAGCATTCAACTATAGTCACAGTGATATATAAACTGAATTGTTTTAATAATCTTTTATGAGTGCATATAATTTGTATTGAACTAAGCATTACTTGAAACGGATTTATTTTGAACTACGGACTACATTAATGGGCACATTCGCCACTATATTCTTGGTCGATTGAAATCCCAAAAATATTCTTCAAACACTCGTGATCCGCATTTGTTATTTCTTTTTTTCTTTTTTGTTGGAAAACATTTTTAACATAACTTATTTTTTTTAATTTTTAGAATGAATTTAAAATCTAATTTCAGATGTTGATGAATACGTTTGAAAATCACTCTAGGAATAATACTTTTCCAGTGAAAAGATGTTCTTTTATTTGCTTAATTATGCCATGTCTCAGAAAAGGTTTAAATACTTAACCACATTATGTAGGTGAGCAAGTTCACTTGCTGATAAATATGTTTATACAGTAACATCATCCCAATTACGATTCACTTTGGATTGCACGCGACACAACAGTCTGACTTACGGACGACGGAAGAACAGACGGACACAAGCAAATTTGTAAATCCGCCCCCTCCCCGTCTGATGAATTGGCCATGATAAAAAAACTTATAAACTTTACACTTCCAAACGTGTTTAACTATTGTCCAAACAAACAGTTTAACAATACATATGTTGCTGTGTCTTGTGAATGTAGTTACACCTGAACACTCTTCGCCGAGACAGATGTAAACTTTCTTGTTTTATTTATTTGTGCACAACATTGTTAATATATTTTGCTACTATTCGTATATTTACCTGATAGCTAACGACACTGGGTCGCGTTTCAACGTCTACAGTATTAATTCAACCGTTTAACCATTATACACAGTAGGACGAATGGCTTGCCTATTGAAACACGTGAGTGGTTTTCAATTTCAACCGAATTATATTAGTTTACAGTGCGAGTTTCATTGTATACTGATAAAGCAATTATGGTATAACCTTGGGCTTTATGGGATACCTGTGTTAAGTTCCAGGGGTTCTCTCAAGCCAGTTCCAAAAAGGTCATAGTGCAGTTAATCTTAGCCCGTTATAACATTTTGGTGTTTAACTATTTTATATTTCATCGTAATCAACATTAATTATTCTAAATAAATTTACATTTGGCGTGAAATACATAACTCATCGTCATAACTAGTCTGTTTGCCGAATTTTCTTAAAAGAACTGGGATATTTTTATAATACCTAAATTTAATAAAATAACATGATTTGCGCGATCATTTAGCTTTAATGGAGATAACTGATTTGAATAATATTTTTAATAGATCGCAGTGAAATAATTTATTGGGATCACAAATAAGCAGAATTACATTTTAAACGTTGTAACAATATACAACAGCGAAGTTTTTATCGTCATTCACAAAATCACAAAAGAAACTTGCGATCATTGCATATAAAACAGCCAAATGTGTCCGTTATTCACTAAATGACAGGCTGCACTTTCCATGCCTATTTTATAAGATACGCATCAATAGGGTTTTTGGACATCCATACTTAATAAAGGGACATATTATTCTTAAATATAACAAAGAGAAACCTTACATTTATCTTATAAAGTGTACAATTTACTAAAACATATTTTGGCTATTTTCCTTTCGTCCCCAAATCAGTGCGGTACGGTACTTCCGTTGACATTCTTTCGCTTAAACAATACTTGTAAAATTGACTCAAGCATCAACGAAAACATGCATTGACTACTCAAATATTGCTTTTTTAGATAATTTATTTAGCAATCTACAGCAAAAAAAAACGTACTGACAGTTGTTTGCCCTTAAACTTTAAACCTATGCGATTACCACTAAAATCCGTTACCGGCTACTCGACTGTATAATGCTAACTTTATACGAACATGATGATCTTANTTACCACTAAAATCCGTTACCGGCCACTCGACTGTGTAATGCTAACTTTATACGAACATGATGATCTTAATTAATAAATTAAGAGATGTGTGGTTTGTTCTTCAGTTCTTCAGCCGTCCCCAGAAATAATAACACACGACACTGCGATTTGCGCATGCGTTGACGTTGCTGTGTATGCATTTTCTAGATCTGGTCGGTTTTTACGAATATCGGGACAAATTGTCTCATTTCGGGACGCCGGAACAATCACCCAAATCGCGGGACTGTCCCGTCGAGATTTGACATATGTGTTTTAATTCCGTTATCCATATTAAATGATTAGTCAATGATTATCTATTCAGAATTTAGTTTCTCAAATCTAAACCAATTAAATCGTTTTTAAATGGTTATTAATTCCAGAAAAACTATCGCAACCAAAAGCATAAATATGATCGATGGAAAGTAATCCAAATCAATTATAAGTATTGAAATAAATTAGAATTACGGTAATGTGTTTTCCTGAAATATCTTACATCTTATAAAACGAAACAGTATTTATTTAAAAAAAGAGCATAATAATCAATGATCTTTAAAAAAAAATATATTACTCTATCCTGTTTTTCAAAGCTGCACATAAGATACGATTTATAGTGGCATTTTTGGCAAACATTTGTAATTTTCTCCGGACAGTCATAAGATCGGACATTTTAATATAAGGTTTAAAAATCGAATATTTAAATATATTCGAATAATTACCAACGAATATTCGAATATCATTTTCAGTATTCGTTCCCATCCCTATTTTCAAACTGTCAAGTTTTAAAATTCGGCAAGAACGATAATCAAATTCGGAGTTATATTGTTCAGAGCAATATATATATACATAGCAGTAGAAATATAAATTTCCGTGTCACAGTCCCTTTCAGTGCTGTTTTGGTTTGTTTGAAAACAATGAATAATCAAAACAATTGATAAATATAATGTAATGAAATCACACAATTTTGTTTCAAATAAACCAACATAAAGACACCGTTAATTCGCTTATTATAACAATTGATTCATTGTGCACGTTTGGAAACACCGAACTTTTAAAGTCCTGCTTATGCGCTGAATGACCGAGTTTTGCTGCAACCACATCCACACCCCGCTTATTAACACTAAAACTTCGTGTGGATTTCTTTTCAATACCGTGTTTGTTCGTTAGTTCGTTTTTTCATCATCATCATGATCATCATCATCATCATCATCATCATGATCATCATCATCATCATGATTATCATCATCATCATCATCATCATCATCATCATCATTATCATCATCATCATCATCATCATCATCATCATCATCATCATCATCATCATCATCATCATCATCCTCCTCAACTGTCAACAAATCGCGTTGTTTTTAACGGTGAACAGTATTGGGATCAGTGCTAAGTAACATTCAAACAAACAGCGCTGAAGGAAAAGAAAGTTAAAAGAAATTGCAATTTATTATCATAACTTTTATCATAACTTAAGCACGATTTTGCTGAATTGAAAAATTCTTTCAGTACTTCAATTTCTATCGAACATGTAATGCATATTAAACAAGCGTAAGTCTCTTTTTGGACCGAATTAGTACACTTGCTGTTTACGTTGACTGCGCATTAACGCACACTTCCTTTTTACAGAACCATCTCTTCAAACTTCCGCAACTGTTTTCAAAGTAATGCCCCGCTCATTATTTGTAATAGAAGAAGCGATTGTAAAATAACAAATATCGATAATTTCAACGATTCTTGGAAAAACAAGCACATACCTTATTCTTTGTCCCTGAAGCTGGCAACATTAACTTCTTCCAACTTGTGCAACCTGAACGAATCAAGAATTACGAATTATGCCTTATGATATGCGTTAATATCAATTTGTTTCAAGTAGGGATAGGAACGAACACCCGAATATTCGAATATTCGAAAGTCCGCAGAATATTCGAATCCAAAATTCATATTCGAATATTCTATACTTGTTCAAAGATACTTCCAAAAAAGTTATAAATACATGTACAAAGTCGCAGTTTTGGTTGACATTATAAGTCATTGCTTTGATAACAGCTTCCATCAATGAACGAGATGATAATTGGCAAAGGGAGGGTATAAGGAGAGGGACCAATCGTCAATTTACTATCAATTCATAGTTATGCAATATGTACACACTATTTTCTGGAAATCAGTCGAAAATGAATGTAAATTTATGTAAAACATTTACGTATATTGATAAACATTCAAAAGTCTTTGTTTTGACAGTGTTTTTTTTTTTACCTCAG
>VMBQ01006904.1:0-10866 GCA_007657795.1 Dreissena rostriformis
ATAAAAAAAAAAAAATGAATGAAATAAGTTGTCTTACAGGTCTTTACATGAAGACGCTGGAGGACCTGTAAATAAATCCCTTATACACACACAGTTGTCTTACCAACCGATGAATTAATTCTGGCGAGTAAAAAAGCTCCCAAAAAGACAGCTTCCATCGATAGATCGTGACCGGCTGTGTTGACATAAACATGCTTTACTAATATATGTATTAATTTAAGATTAAATTGTGGTTTCGCTTTACGATTTATTAAGACTTATTTATAATTAATTGCGACTTAACAATAGCTCCGAACGGTACGTTAAATATGTGTTTCAAGTAAGGTGTGGTGACAGAAGTGTTATCACGAAGATTCCTTCATGTTAATTTGCTGCATATAAGTGTGTTGTGTTTACTTTATAAAAACTTCAGTGATCATTCGCATACTGAATACAGTATTGACTGACGAAATTGGGTAAAATCGATAATCTGCAAAGATCGATTAATTTTGTTTCGTGCCAAACAAGAACTGTATTAAGGTCGTTGAAATTCGACACCATTTCTTTATAATACCTTTCATAAAAAGATTTGGCATTCAGCTACCGAACATATTCATACCAATCATAAAGCTGTTAGACTTTAAAGTTTAAGTTAATGGAATTGTGTAATGGTATACGTCGGATTGAATAAAACAAGTCAAAATTAAGCTAATTATACGTCTTAAATATTGATTTAAATGCATGGCGAATATTGTGAACATTTATACATTTCTTTGTCCGTTTGTATTATTGAATCGACGCTCAAGTTTTGGAAGCTAGCTGAAGAGGTTTGAAAATTGTATTGGCAGTGAAACTAGAGGTAAGCTTTAAGCAGTTATATTAATGTTAGAAATGTTTTATATTTACATAACTTTCATGCGTGACTTAAAATCTGTAGATACATGTACAACAAAGGTGGTAAGCTGTGACAAAAGACAATATATTGTAGCTAAAAAAAGACGAGCTCATTTGGTAAAAGTCGTATTTAATACTGTTAAATGATCAAATTAAACGTTTATTTTTGGAATATTTGCAAAACGTTACTAAATTTGACCAATTTCAAGACTTTTTCTAGTGCTCTCACGGGTCCAATTGTCGGATACTTTCCCAAAGCCAATTTTCGTATTTTTCCTTATTCAGAGCAAACAATTTTTGTTTGTTTGTGGATTTGTTTTCTTTTGCTCCTTTACAAATTGTTTCGTTTGTTGATGTTTTATGTAGTTGTTATTGAGCTTGTATTCCATGTTTTATTTCACTAAATAATGTGAGTAATCATAGTAATAACGAACACTTATGTGCGCTATTCTATTTAATGATGTTACTAAGTTGGTGGCTCAAGTGAGACTGGCTTATCAGCTCACTGTACAATATAATAGTCAGGTTATTTAAGCATGCAGCTATCTATAGTCTGTATCTAGTTACACTATGCAACACAAATGCAATTAAAAATACATTTTTTCAAACTCAACAGCCGATTTTCAGAATGTGTATTTGCATTTCCTCCATATTTACTAGGGATGAAAAATGGTCATCGGTTAAACTACTGTACGATCGGTTTACAGGTAACATTTCCGGAAATGGTAAACCCTAAACTTTTTTTACATGCATTAAATGCATTGTTAATGGAATAAAACATACATATTTCATTTCGATAATTATACATATTAGTAGCCAATCGACGTAATGCCACGCCAATGACGGGACTCAACAACGTGTCCCAAAACAAAGAAAAACAGCTTATAAACCGGTGCCTTTATTGTTACAAACATAGATTAAGTTTTGATAATTGGCGGTTTGGTTTAGTTTTAATCGCGAAACTTTAACTTTAAAACTGTAGGGATTGGGGATTTTAGCAGTCTGTATGGTCCCAATACGGTCCATGTAATCAATTGGATCATCTTTGAGATGCCTTATTATGTGGTCGGCATGTCAAGTTCTTATATTTTCAACACAGACATTACATTTATCACAGTCCCGCAATTTCACATTCTCGTTATTATTATTATTATTTTTATAATTGTATTATTATTATTTTATTAGTGGTGGTGGTGGTGGAAGTGGTCTGTTCTGGGTTTATTGGTATGTAAAATAAATGTTTTTTTTTCTGTGCGTCCTATTGCACAGTTGCGTTAAGCTGAAAACACTGTGTACCACTTGGCTCGATGATCTTGGGCTGTTGTACAGGGGCGGTGGAAGACACTGAATCACTTCATTTCTACCAGTATTGTTGCGTCTTAAGGGATAGGGATGAACAATCAGCGGTTTGCGCCTTTGTGGCGTTTCTTCTTGGTCACTGTTCAGTATTTCAAACCTGTTTTAACTTCGGAAATCAATGTGTTTTTTCGGTTGCTGTTTCCATAACGCAGATGATATTGGCTTAATGTTTTATTTATGGCATTTTAATGAGCTGTTTTCGATCTTAGTTTCGTTGCTTGAAGCAACATGTGTTTAAATAGACTGATCCCGGAATTTACTCGAGTTTAGAAAATCCCACTATTGACCCTGGTACGTTATATCGACCAATCATAGCTTGATTTAAATAATAACGGTTGATACGGTGTGTGATTTAGAAAGGATTATTAATGGGTGAGCTTTATTTGTACTAGCAGAATAGTGTTTTTTCTAAAAGGTTGCTTTTCTGGGATACATATATCAGTGCTCCAGCTAGGATTTCAAAAAGGCAGGGGGGCTTTTTTGTCAAAAGGGCACTTTGGACGCGCAGTATTTTGTCAAAAGGGCACTTTCGAGCGCGCTGGCGTTTCTGGAATGCTTCCTCTTACATGTTAATTTATATGTTATTAATAATTGTTAGAATATATTATTCCCATTATAATAAAACAATTCAAATAAAATGTCTACAATGAGGAATAAATTAATTACAATGTATTTTAAAAAGAGATTTATTTTTATTTTTTTAAGGGCAGGGGGGCCCTAGGAAGGGCAGGGCGGAGGTTCAGGAGGGCAGGGCGCCCTTCAATTTAGGCCTAGCTGGAGCACTGATATATTGTAAACCTTGTCCCTAATGTACAGGTTATCTCGCACCATGTTATTAAAAAGATCACTTTTATACTGTTTCATGATTACCCCCGGTAGAAGGAATCGTGATCGGCGTTTGGCTTTCTCTGGCGGAAACTGCTCATTTATACATATATTCCTCTGAATGGGATTTTGATCCTTTCTTCGAATCGTTTCAGGGTCATTGTAGATTAAAGAAGTGTGCTACTATCGGACGGGGTAGATTTGTTTTGAGTTTATACCAACATGTATCCGCTGAACACGTGCAAAACAACGACGAACAGCCTGGAACACGAAACTCGTATTTCCTAAGACATTAATTGCCTCGCCTGATCACACGTACGAGTATAATGTTACTTTTTGTATTAACGGTCTGTAGAAATGAATATTATCAGTCCATTTAATCGATATGAAGACAATCGTATTGAAAACCACTCAGGCACGGTAAAATTAAACACAGGCCACCAAAAACAAGCCATGTAAGCCAATTAAAATATAATAATACATTGTTCGCTTTCATAACAAACGTAAGAGTATTTATTGCACAAATGATCATGCGTTGTCGATTGTTAAGGGCATTGGGTAAACACTCGCATTTTAAAAGTTTTATAACTGGATTATCATATTGATACAATGTAATACATTTTATCTATGCATGGGCTAATATTTGAACTATTTACTTACCTATTTTTTCCGAATTTTGTTTTTGTGGTGGTAGCAAATTGAGATAACATTAATAACAAAGAACTATTTGCATTTAAAAAATGGCAATCATATTGTTTATGAGCCTTCAAAGAACAAAATGATATCTTAACGGTACACGTATACTATAAAACAATAAATGTATCAAACAGAAAAACAATAAAAGATTATAACAGATGCAAAACCAGTAAATGTTTATGCTTGATTATAATTATTTAAAAAAAAAGCAAAGCAAAAGTACTTTAGTATCTTTTGGGAACAATCTTAAAAAAAATCTTCAATTTATTATTTTGGTTTATAATAATAAAACAATTCCGACGCGAATATCTAGTCGAATAAGTAGATCTAGTTAACTTCAAATATAAATACAGATCACACGTTTAAACATGGATACTTATTTTACATTTACAAATAAATAAAATGTATTTAAACTTATAATTATGATGGTTTTATATCATATTCATTTTAAAATGATACGTTACATACAGTATCGCTGACGGACATAACGGCAATATCTTACAAGCAGTAAAAACATTCAATAAAAATTGTTTTTGAACACTCGAGCTCTGTTATGTAATTTAGAGTCCGTCAGCGACACTGTATGTAACGTATTATTTTAAAACAACTGTATTGAACTGCAACATATTAATGCTATTTTGTAAAATGACCGATCAAATTTCGCGTCATTGTGTTTCGTCAAAGAAATCAACACGGCATGACGAAAACAGTTAAACAAGAATAATAGGGCTAGGAGAAAAGATTTTATTATTTTATTTTTACTGACATATACATTTGTTCACTTAAGCCAAATTCCTGGATAAGTTACTAGTAAGTTTGTATTTTATATATTCATGTTTATGTCATATTATTTAATTATCATAAGTAAATTGCAAATGATGATGTCGTTTTACTGTTTATATAAATGCCTTTATACGTTCATGGGCTATTTTTGTGTATTCGGCGATATGTATCAGCATGTTATAATTAAAAGGTCAAATCAACAACATCAAATCCAAAATGAACGTTCATTTTTTTTCTTATTCATAAATTAGTCACTATTGCGGTTCATTTTCATGTAAACGATTTTCTTGTAAAATCATGGAAAAAGTCGAAGATTTCACTATCAAAGGGTAAACTCCTGTTCAATGATGTATCTGACTAACAGTGTCTTTCACAATATAATTATCATGACCACCTTAATTATGATTAAGAGTGCAGTTTAGTTATTTTAATCGACACCCTATTTTGCGTATTTTTTATTAGTGGAATTGCTTTACTATTTAGTTCGATGCTTGTTCCGTCTTGAATGTGCTTGGTAAGACGCGGGAGGAGAATCGGCATTTTTCTTTAAGCATTGATGACATGATGTTACCTTTTGGCCTTTTTTTCAAAAGTGAAGTCATTGTGAGTCAATAAAGTCAATTGAACAGCGTTTTTAGTTTCAGATGAGGAGAGTTGATATCCTCAATACAAACGATTCACTAAAAGCTTATACACATTTTAATAAAACTTCCTTGATAGTCTAAGATATAGTGATGTGTTCCATTATGTTATCATTCTGATGCAGGCATATCTCTACTCCATTGAAATGATACTCGTGGAACTCAATCAGCGTAAATTACAGTTATATCCTATAGTCATACTCGAAATGTGACTCGATTTGAATACGGACACATTTATATTCATTAAACGGCATTTTACAATATAATGGTCAGTGTCAGGCTAATGTTGGGGAGCTTTAATCATTCAATCACAGGGTCATCATAGGTATGTGGGAAGTATCACAGGGTCATCATAGGTATGTGGGAACTATCACAGGGTCATCATAGGTATGTGGGAACTATCACAGGGTCATCATAGGTATGTGGGAACTATCACAGGGTCATCATAGGTATGTGGGAACTATCACAGGGTCATCATAGGTATGTGGGAACTATCACAGGGTCATCATAGGTATGTGGGAACTATCACAGGGTCATCATAGGTATGTGGGAACTATCACAGGGTCATCATAGGTATGTGGGAACTATCACAGGGTCATCATAGGTATGTGGGAACTATCACAGGGTCATCATAGGTATGTGGGAACTATCACAGGGTCATCATAGGTATGTGGGAACTATCACAGGGTCATCATAGGTATGTGGGAACTATCACAGGGTCATCATAGGTATGTGGGAACTATCACAGGGTCATCATAGGTATGTGGGAACTATCACAGGGTCATCATAGGTATGTGGGAACTATCACAGGGTCATCATAGGTATGTGGGAACTATCACAGGGTCATCATAGGTATGTGGGAACTATCACAGGGTCATCATAGGTATGTGGGAACTATCACAGGGTCATCATAGGTATGTGGGAACTATCACAGGGTCATCATAGGTATGTGGGAACTATCACAGGGTCATCATAGGTATGTGGGAACTATCACAGGGTCATCATAGGTATGTGGGAACTATCACAGGGTCATCATAGGTATGTGGGAACTATCACAGGACCATAGTAGGTATGTGGGAACTATCACAGACTCTGTGAACATAAAATATAACAAATACGACGCCTGCCATTTGTTGCTGCATATTAAATGTCACATTTATACCTGTTTAATTATTTAATGTTCTGTAACAAGTATCACTACGTAAAGAGTGTATTATTGGCTAATGTCTCCAATGACCATTCGTTATTTGTGTAATGGTAATTTGACTACCGGCTCGAGAAAATTGTTAAATATTTGTATAAGTAAGAGAACGGAAAGAACGGAGAATTACTGTAGCCATTCCTTCATATATGAATCCTTGAAAATAAACGCTTTCGAATAAATAATGGAACTCGTGCTAGAAACATGAACCTTGAGTTTCCCTGTTTTCAAAATTGAAAGTGTTTGCTGTACCGTGTAATGTGGTTTTCAGTAGTTTATTTAGCATAACCGTGGGACTTGATGACGTTATGGTACTAATTGAATATGAAACTCCAGAAACATGGCATGAAAAAGATTCTTGTTATTAGTCTTTTATTTAAGGCAAGAGATCATCTGCCTATACAAAACAGGAACATATATTAAGGAAACGTGAAACAGAAAAACATACAGCTGGTGTCTACTCCATTAACAAATCAATAAAAAGAATTGGGAGTTTTGACGACATGCCTATCTTTGTTCGATGCCAGAATAATGACCATAGGGTGTAAAAATACAAATACTATGATTATATTCCACTCAGAAAATCAACATAATTAAATTCCATTGTCGTATTTGTTGTAGCGGAAATGAGTGTAACTCACCTATTTTATATCCGTTTCCATATGGTCACCCAAGATGTGGCTATGTGTGTATTGATGGTGTAATTCTCCTATGCTATGCACGTTTCAATGTGGTTACCCAAGGTGTGGTTATGTGTGTATTGATGGTGTAATTATCCTATGCTATGCACGTTTCCATGTGGTCACCCAAGGTGTGGCTTTGTGTGTATTTATGGTGTAATTCTCCCTATACTATGCACGTTTCCATATGGTTACCCAAGGTGTGGCTATGTGTGTATTGATGATGTGATTCTTTAATGCTATGCCCGTTTCCATGTGGTTACCCAAGGTGTGGCTATGCGTGTATTAATTGTGTAATTCTCCTCTGCTATGCACGTTTCCATATGGTTACCCAAGGTGTGGCTATGTGTGTATTAATGGTGTAATTCTCCTATGCTATGCACGTTTCCATATGGTTTCCCAAGGTGTGTCTATGTGTGTATTAATGGTTTAATTCTCCTTTGATACATCCATTTCCATGTGGTTACACAAGATGTGGTTGTGTGTGTTTTGATTGTGAATTTCTCACATGCTATGGACGTTTCCGTGTGGTTACCCAAGGTGTGGTTGTGGGTGTAATGATGGTGTCATTCTCCTATGCTATGCACGTTTGTGTGTGGTTACCCAATGATGGTGTCATTCTCCTATGCTATGCACGTTTTTGTGTGGTTGTGTGTGTATTGAAAGCTGTATTACCTAATGCTATGCACGTTTCCGTGTGGTAAACCCAGGTGCGGTTGTATGCGTATTAATGGTTTAATTCCCTAATGCTATGTCCGTTTTCATGTGGTTAACCCATGTGTGGTTATGTGTGTACCGATAGTTTATTATATTGTGCAGAGCGTTGTACCATAAATTTCGAATGATATGAATATCCATATGAAATTGTCTTTATAAGTTAGTTAGGGCTTCGTTACATACGGAATAGCTGAGATGATGCTTTTTATCTTATTTACGCAAGCATTTACTCAAAATTGATACGAACATCTAGAGGCACAAAGGCTTATTTTTAAACGCGCAAAGAACAAATTATGTTATAAATACGTATCTAGTTTCGTTGCAGAGTAAAATATCCATACGATTAAACTAAATACCTATCCAAACCTTTGCTTACATTCCTTTGTAAACACGCACCACTTGCCAAAACTAAGACGTAGCTTCTAAAATATAGAACTTACAATTCGTGTGTTTAAGCCATAACACTATCTTCGTCTGTTCCAACGATACTTCTATGGTTCTGCAAACACTCAGTCTGATCGCCAAGATTGATTAATTTCGAGTGAAATCGCTGGCCTCGGGCTTTTGTTTCTCTTTTTTACAATTTCAATCACAAATTTTGTCCGATGAATTGCTTGTAAACAAGAAGCGTTTGTAACGCTTTATAATTTTCAGGTTTTCAAATCGTCAAAAGTTGCATAAAATGGATATTTTAAAGCATGGTAAATGTTAAGTTTTAATGTTTAATCGCAAATATCATAACTACGATGTAAAATTGCAAATCCGAAACATTTTTTTTTTCAATTTTGTCAATTTCCCAAAACGTGAACAAGTCCCTTTAAGGTGAAGCTACCATAGACAGTGACCCCCCCCCCCCTTNCCCCCCCCCCTTGTTGCCATATATCGTTACATTCCAATTACAAAATATTCCCTATAATGGATTGATGGCTACATGTTAACAATTCAAAAACGAAAGTAATATAACGGAAGAGGGATGGATGGATTAAAAGAAAACGAAAATTGAATATACAGTGGTAATTATATTAAAATATATGGTAACTTGAACTATTTATGTACAATGTTGAATTATACTGGGAAAAAAATGGCAACGTTTGTTATAAAGAAATTATTAAAGCACTTTTATAGTCAATATTTACCAGAAAGTGCTTTAAAAATGAAATTGAAAAGTAGCAAGTATGCAGTCAAAGAGTCGGGTTGAAACTGATGTATTGGGGGGGGGGGATCGTTCAAGTCGGAATTTTACTATCTATGCAGGAAAGTTTTAAAACAATTAAAAAACCTATTTTTATACATGATTTTATAGCTGTGGGGGTTTCTTGAAGAGTCATAGCGTACCAAATGACGTCTTTTGACGCTGTTTTTCTTAGAGTTATAACGCATCTCAGAACGTCAATTGACACGTTTAAATAAAATTAAAAAATCATCCTCGGGAGAGGACACCCCTCCCGAACAACCCCTATCAGCCCCGGGTCGCCTGAAAATTATCCTGTGGAAAGCACTGACTGGAAGTTGTAAAATAAACTACAAGCATTTGGTTGGTAAAGTCCGTTATGCCATTTCTACATTTGAGATATGGGGGAAATTGGTCTAGTGGTAGGAGGGTGGTTTCGGAATCGGAAGGTCCCTGGTTCGTTTCCCGCTCAGATCACGAACGTTTCTGAGCAAAACAAATCCCACGCTTGCTCCTCTCAACCCAGGAGTATACATGGGTACATGTGAGGGAAATAAGCCAATGTGCCGTAACCGCATACTGTGCCTAGTGTAAACGGACGACTTATGTCCATGTGATCGGGGTAAATGTGAAATTCTTTACCTTTGCCTTAACTTTAAACTGCAATGATTTTGACATGAACTAAAATTATTGGTCTATTTTCTAATTATTTTGTGGGCTCTATATTCAATTATGTTCCAAAAAGAATTCACAAAGTCAGATAATGTTGAATGTATACATTTCCAATTTTGCAACCGATTACAATTAATACATGCTACAACGCTGTTTATGGAGCATTCGTTAGATATCCGTGTATGTAAACAGGTTTTTAAAAGTATGGTATTAAACTTCTAAACAATAAAAACATCATAATGGCACTCATTATAAACACTCTTTATACGACTGTAATAAAAACGATGTGTATTACCATATAAATTGGGTCTCGCAAATTGTAAATGATTATGGCTATGATAATGTATTTGAAAATCCGGAGAGTGTGAAAATAGATGTTTGTATTTATGCATTTTAATAAAGACTAGTTGACAACTTTTTTCGCACAATTTAAATGGTATAGTTGGTTGAATTTGCCATACAATTCATAAATCATTTTATTGTTCAGTAGTTGTAAGCGTATTTTCACTAAAATATATATAAAGCAGTATGTGATCGCATTTTTTACTTTACAGATACTTATTATGATTGAGTTAATCTCAAACAAAGTATGTGTCATGGGGTTCGAACATTCTGGTGTTTTCGTTAAGAGCTAGAGAGCGAAAGTTGGGGATCCGATATAAGTGTCATTCAGTTGTATATTTAGAATAAACAATACCATCAACATAATCTTACCTCCGATTGTCTTTTAAAAATAATGTTCTTTTAAAATGTTTAAATCATTGCATTCTTCATTGGAAATAAATTTCCATTGTGTATATGCATATGAATACATTTCACATAAATTATTTAAACAACGTGAACAATGTTTGAGTACAGTCTTAGAAATGTTACTTAACTAGTATGCCAATATTATGTATAATAGTATTTAAAGACACTCATACTGCATTTATTTAACTGCATTTGTAGATAAACATTCCATGCCTGTGATGTTTAACGAAGTTATATTAGTAATATCAGCTATCATTATTACCAGCTGAACGAAAAACACAATGTTTGTTTCCAGTAATGCTATATTGTAAAATTATCAAACATAAAACCAGTATTATGTCAGCTGACTTATCAAGAAAGTAGGTTGATGTACTTGTTGATCTGAAAAAAAACAACAACAAAAAATTAAGTATTCCATGTGATATGAAATGATTTATGGGTATTAAATAACTAGTCTTTGGTATCTAAAATAATAATAATAATAATAATAATAATAGC
>VMBQ01006904.1:12058-51410 GCA_007657795.1 Dreissena rostriformis
GAGAGGTCTTGCTTTTGTGCTTGTGTCGTCTTGGAACTGGGGAGATCTCGTCCGCTGTGAACTGTATAGGGTCTGGTGGTAGCGATTCATCATCTGTTTAACGAAAATAATAATAATAATAATAATAATAATAATAATAATAATAATAATAATAATAATAATAATAATAATAATAATAATTATAATCATAATAATAATATTAATAATAATAATAATAATAATATTAATAATAATAATTATAAAAATAATTATAAAAATAATTACTAAAATTACGCAAAATAAACTTAAAGAACGCTGTAAATTATCTTTCTCAAAATACAGTTGTTCAGTGGATTTAAATTACAAAATGTTGTTCTCCGAGTTTTGTCTGTGACTGACCCATTAACGTAGCGTCAGGAGCATGACGTCTAGATTAGTTGATTCTTCTGTTGGTGGGTTGTTGTTGACGAGCGGTTAATTGGTACATGTAACATGCAACTATTCTTATTTGTAGTATTAGAGCGTCAGGTAGAATTGTATTGCCGTCACAGTTTTATTTGAATATTATAAATAATTGGTAGATATAGAGATAAGTTGCATTCAACCTTTAAACTATTACCTATTTTTCTAGTGTACTGGACCGCCTAATTTCTGCTTAATGTTAGTAGTAGTAGTTTGAGTATAAGAAGTCTTTTCGAGAGTGCAAAACATAATGCATTGCAACCATCGAGCTCTGCGGTTAAGTGTTTTTTCAAAATCGGATGTCCTGTGATTACTCATGCAACAAGCAGTACAGAAGTCCATGATATGAATGCCAACAAGTAAGATACAGTTTAAATGATACTTTAACAGTGCTATCAATATACGTAGTAAGATACTTGTAGTTATGCTTTTTGTTGAAATGGTAAAATGCGCTTTTTATAAGAGTTATCGTTAAAATTTCGTATATAATAACACACTTGGTTTATCCACGCATATATTCAAAGTAGTTGTTTTGTTTTTTTACTTTCGATTTCTTTATCGGTAAATGTAACAATTTACACGTTAAACAACCAGGTATTCAATTTCTTAACGTTAATCATGAAAGAAAGTGAAAGAACACTTGTAAGCGTCGGTTTATATCGATATAAATCAGTTGTGTATTAGAACAAAGAAAGACGTAGTTGGAAATCTTAAAGGTTTTCATACACTATTTTAGAATTAAGTAGGTATTCCCTGTAAAATAATTTTAGTGGCTTAAGTAAGTCAACTGATATAAACTCAGTTGTTTGTCCATGCCTAACTTGTATTTATTCTCATAAGATCTACTTAGCTTTATACTTTATTTAAACAGCGGATTCTGATGTGCACTTGTACTAATTACTATAATTGCTATAATTACACAACAGCATATTCTTGCAATGAAATATACTACCATTAACATCCAGTTCAGTGTCTTCTCTATCACATACTTTTGTAGATACAAACTAAATGTCTTGTCACAATACATGGTCAAGAATATATTAACATTTCATATTCACTTGGGGACCTTTCTAACGCATCACTTTTCAAATTTGAATATCTCAGTTATGAGTAAAGATATTGATTTAGAATTTTACATACGATCATTTGGCTGTATTCTATGCAAGCTCACTATAAAATCATTCATCCGTGACGATTGGACGCTTTAGCACGTGGGTAAGGTGTGGTTCCATATTTGTTCACGTGGAAATGGTGAAACGCGATATAATTCTAGTTTTATTTCAATTTAATTATTTTAGGTGGGTTCATACACAATTAAAACATAACATTAATTTACAAAACATTATAGCTCGTATGAATATTCCGGATCGCAATCGCGCACTTAACATTTTGCAGGCTACCTTCCCCACTTGCTTAAGCGTCCGATCGTCACGGATTAATGATTGTATCGTTAGCTTGCACATAGTGAAATGATCACATATGCAGTTTTAAATAAAAAATATTTACCCATTACTGAGATATGTAAGTTTTAAAAGTGTTGCGTTATTAAAGTCATCAAGCGTAGTGAAACGAGACATTCATGTTATTCCAATTTAATTTCAATTTCATCATTCTTGGTGAGTTTTTACACAGGAAAAACATAACACTAATTGAAGAAAAACAATATGGCTCGTATGAATATTCAGGAGCGCAACGGCTCAATCGTCATGTTGCCAGCCGGTCAGTAATTAAGACGTGAAAGTTTATGCGTTTTACTTTTCACATTGTTATTATTTAACGTTGTACGAGCTTGCAAATTTGACTTTTGAAGTGACGTTTTAAATTTGTTAAGTTATATATGTTGTTGTTTATCAATTTCAATTAAATTTTAAGAAATTATCAGATATGTGTTGAATTATTATTGGTCCATATTTCAACACAATCCGTTCAAAAATAACAAGCTATATTGATTTGTTTAAGTGATGCGTAAGAAAAGTCTCCAAGTGTACACATTTACAGAAATGTTTGAAAGATCACAGACCTTGGTATCTAATTTGTATTGTACAGGCAAGCGATGCTTGTAAGAAGTTAAATAGAATGTTCATGTTTCATGCTTTGCAGAGAATGAATGCAGTATAACATTGAATATCTTTGAAAATCATAGCGGATAAATTATAATAATCAATTCGTTGCAGAGAATGAATGCAGTATAACATTGAATATCATTGAAAATCATAGCGGATATTTGTTTCTTTTAGTGTAGGATTGTATTGGCAATTCAGTGAGTTCATTTGTGGCGTTATGTGGACAACAGCCGAACGTAAGCTGTCAATGTAGAAGTGCACAAACACAAACAAAGGCAAAGCCATGTTTGCAAATTGTATTCAAACATTTTTTTTTGTAAAAAAAAAGTTGCTCCCCCTTTCATATCTGCCGTTGCCGACTTTTTTATTGATTCGACAACGGCCCCTTCAGTCTGTAAGATTATAGGGTGTAGTTTTCTTGAATAAAATAAAACGACTGCTTTTATGATTTTTGACGATTACGAAATGATTTGTTCGCATTTGAGCAGCCAGGATAGTGTTGTGTCAATGTATTACGCACACCAACTGTTTTATTTTAAATTTTGAGGTAAAAAACTGTGCCTTATACTTGGTAACTTATGGTATACACATTTTGAAAATATCTTTGTTATGTGACCACTCATATCCTCAGGCTCTATAAGTCCAACGCGTTTATCTAGAATAACAATATTCTGTTAACAGCTGTTTTTAAAATTTGAATATAAAATGCATTAAGGACAACATATACGTTCATTGAATTTGTATTTTAATGAGGTTTCCTTAAAAGTCACTAAACTCGTAAACATAACAGCGTACTCAAATTTGAGTTTGAATATCATTAAAATCATTATATATATAATTCTGTTATAACAGCATTCTTATGAAGATGGGCAAAATTTGAGCAATATGTTTAGTAACAATACACGAGTAAACGTATATAATAATGCACTTGCACATTTAAAAAATACTTCTCAGCAAAGTGCTTTCTATTTAAACAGTGAAATTCGCATGCTTAGAAAAACAGACTCAGTTGATGCCTTGTGTCACCTATTTCACTGTTTTGACAAATATTCAATGGAGATGGACAGAGTTCGTTAGAACAGACACAGTTAATTACAAAATCCAAGTTTATTGAGATCCAAGAGAAACAGCGAGAATGTGTGTGTCCATTCATAATCAGCAGGGACATATTCCCAACATATCGCTAAGAGCTTTTGCTTTTTACCTGTACTTCTATACTTATAGATGATGAGGACAGTGCAGTCAAACATTTTTGCATGGAGGGAAAGCTGGTAGCATGACTGTTGCTGATAAGAGAGTTGATGTCATGCACAATAATTTTTACTCCAGACTGGACCGCAAACAAATTTGCCTTTAAACGTTGCATGTACATTCAGACATAATGGCGGCCAACACAAACATATTTACTGACAAAGATACCAATAACTGGTTCAAGGCATGCATAGCACTCAACTTTACAAAGGAAGGACTGACTAACTTTATTGAAACCGAATTACAAAAGGTCAAAGCAGCCGTCGGCATAAATTGTGGAAACTGTTCTATTGAAAACCTGATGGCGTGTCCTACTCCGGGTCTGTGCAACACAAGGAAACGAAATAACTGTATGTTCCACCAAACAAAAGTACCCAAGCAATGCCAAATATGTGATCAAGTGAAACAAAGAATCATGTCGTTCCACCGATTTTACAACCCATCGTGGCGCAATACAAAGGCAGAAAGATGGGCTACCGATCCCTGGGAAATCGGCAGATGTTACCTCCCCCCTGATGGATACAAAGGTGTTTCCGTACTGCAGGAATCTGACTTTAATGGCATGATAAGTATCATGTTGAACTGCACACACTTCGAGACGTGTCTCTCTTCTAGCTTATCTCCAAAACCACCTGACCCACATTGTCCGTTAGAAAAGGTTGCATTTACAATATAAGTTTACTTAAAAAGTGCTACAATTAAATGGTTTTAAAGGTTTTTTATGGTTAGTTTGCTGTGTAACTAATTGAAGTATTTTTTGCTTTAACTACGATATTGCTTGTCTGTTTAACAAAATCCTCATCTTTTCTTTAGGTCCGTCAGATAGGCCGAGATGTACGTCACACAGCCAACTGCAAGGTTACAGATGCTGATCTGCAATACTATTTCCAGACACTGACAACGCTGCTGGCTGATCCAAAGTGCTTAATGCACGATCCTTCGGCAATATCAGCGCGCACGAAATTAAGTCAGGTTAGACTTGGTTTTATCGAAAGGTTAATCTAAACGTTTTGATCGCCGTAACAGTATCTGGAAATAAAATACAAGTATAAAGTACTTAAGTATAGACACATATTATTGTGCAAGTATCATTCATATTATGAATGAATTGTTACGATCAAAAGAATTTCATACATGATGAGAGAAGGATTTAAACTGTTTGAAACTTTGTATTTCTAAAGAATTGCACCCTTGGTTGACCATTAACATTAGTGGGCATCCGCAAAGTGACTATTCAGATACATTTTATCACAATTGCTTGTATTCTTCCTGCGCGCTTGAAAATTGCCACTTTGACAATTTCGGTAGTATAAAAGTATGCATATAAGGCATACACGCGATCGATGTTGCTATTTGTGTTGTACACGAATTTTTGTTTTTTTGTTGATTCAACGCAAAAGGGACGATAGTAAAGATTGTAATACCAATACTATTGGGAAAATTGAAAAGAAAAAGTTGTCTGGCTTAAACCTGTATCTCATTGTAGTAAATATATCTACCGTTTGAAAATACATGCATGTTATAAAAAGAGGAGCTGAATGTGAACATACATAGTAAACAGAATCATTGAATGATTAAAAACTTCCGTATCATACTATGACTACATATTATTAAGCATCGACGCAGGTTTTATTAGGCCCCCCTTCGAAGAAGAGGGGGTATATTGCTTTGCTCATGTCGGTCTGTCTGTCGGTTCGTCCACCAGATGGTTTCCGGATGATAACTCAAGAACGCTTAGGCCTAGGATCATGAACATTCATAGGAACATTGATCATGACTTGCAGATGACACCTATTGATTTTGAGGTCACTAGGTCAAGGTCACAGTTACTGGAAATAGGAAAATGGTTTCCGGATGATAACTCAAGAACGCTTACGCCTGGGATCATGAAATTTCATAGGGACATTGGTCATGACCGGCAGATGACCCCTATTGGTTTTCAGGTCACTAGGTCAAAGGTCAAGGTCACAGTGACCNTGGTGACTCAACACAGTAAAATGATTTCCGTACACCACCACCACCACCACCACCGTGACAAAAACGTATTTACACAATGGCTGCAACTACAACTGACAGCCCATATGGGGGGCATGCATGTTTTACAAACAGCCCTTGTTCTCATTTATTTCATTACTTGTTGTTCTTTTTTATTTGAAAGAAAAAGAAAATCAAAAATGACTTCAGACTCATCTTAATAGTTGCAGAATGATCGTATGTCCCTCTACGAACTGGGTGAGCTGTTAAAAGATGCCAGTCAAACCCTCAAACAAGCGAAAGAGGCCGGGGAAAGTTATTCCAAAGTGGCTGAAACTACACTCCAGGAAGCTTTGCAGTCAATAGCGGCAACTATACAGGCTGGTAAACAACACATTGAAACAGTGACTTACGATTCAAAAAAACAATTGAGTATACTTACACAAGAAAGTGTGAAGGAAATAAAAGAAGAAACAAGAGTTGGTATTGAACGGATTCAACAAGTAGAAACTGACCAAGCAAAAAAAGACTATGAACGAGAAGCAGATGGTATGTAGATATGTGCTGTTTTATATATTACCCTGTTATTATTATTAGAGTATAACTTTCATATTCGGGTGATTGGCAATATCTAAAAGTGTGTGAATGAATACGTCATTATTTAATACGTTTGATGTTTAATGTGATTTTGAAGTAAATAATACAAGTGTCTGCCCCTCTCTGATAGGGCTGCACATCGAATTGTATGCCCTTGAAACACAAACTAAAACGAGTTCCGTATGCAAGCGGATCAATGCGCGTTGTGGCGTTGATAATGATAAAAACTTGTTTGTTCTATGTGTTAAATGGTTTGGAAATTAGCGTCTAAGTGATGCATACACGAAGCAGACACTAAGCCACTGATCTGTTTACAATAATGCCTCTCAGATTATACTATTAAATAGTGTAATTTGTCACAGTGTCCACAGAAACCCAACATATGTCGACATGTAGTGACATTGATTACATAATCTTTAATCCTTGTAGTTATTTAGAATATAATAGACATATAAGGCAGGAGCGGGGTTTGCTTTTTTGAGAGGCACATTTGCTTAATTGGATTATCATGGTAGAACGATCCGCTATGCTTACGCAGACACCATAGGACATTTTGGGACACATCGTTTTTACTTCATTAAACGCTCGTGTAAAGTATCTGGAATATACATTGTACTGAATACGCCATCCGACCACCAAGCATGTAGTTACATGCATACTAAACTGCCGTATCAAACGTTCGTGTCCAGACGTGCTAATAACGTGTCTGAAATTCCCGTTGCAGCCTAAAGTCATGTGTGATACACATCTTGCACTGATACTTCTACGCATATCACTCCGTTTTCTAAGGCCAGATACTGTCATATCTTGAATATCAATTGTAATGAAATTTACATCACCAAATCACTTTTCCTAATACAGGTATTAAATTGAAATGTAGCACATGTGTTCGGGGTCATTGCAGGAGGTCACTCATAATATATCTCTGACAAGCACTGTGGCAGAATCTTTCCCCTTGTTTATACTTAGACATTGGGTTTTGGTGTACATGCAAGTTCTCCATATCTCTATAATTACTACTGATATTGCAATTAAATGTTACATATATGTTCATGATCTTTATGACCATTCACTGTCAACGACTTTTAACTTTGAACATAATTTAAGCATGATTATTCCCCCTTGTATACCTAGAAAAATAAGGTTAAGATTTGCGCGCAATGTGAAATACATGATACAGTTTGCATGTAAGAGGAAAATATCTCTGTAACAAGTAATCAATTGAAATTACACACGTGCTTGTGGAGTTATCATGCGAGGTAACAGACCAAGGCCCATAACTATGACCTTCAATGTACCAGAATTGTGACTCTTGTACGTTGTGTACTTAACACATTCAAGCAAAGGTGCGTGTCCAACAACTCCCAACTCTTAAAACTATGTCGACGGTTCATAGTGTAGAACAAAACATGTTACCACTTGAGGCCAACTTTATGACACTATCTTGATGACACTTTTTCAGACTAGTTGAAAATTGAAAATATCTAGGCCAATTCGAATCTGGGTCAAGCGCATTGAAACTTTAAGTCACAAGGTCAAGGTCACCAGATCAAATTTAAGAGAAACATTGTAACCACTCTTGCACAAAATTTATGACTCAGTCTCGATGAAAGTTGTTCAGAACGTTTAACTTGGTAATATCTAAGAGAATTTGAATCGGGATCGCGTGCATTTAAAAACTAATTCACTAGATGAAATGTTTATATTGTACTTTCAAAAACTTGTTTAAATCTGGCTCTCATTCGACGAAACGCTAGGTCAATTGGTCAAATCTTAGGAAAACAGTTTCTTAAAAAACCAAGTCTAGACACCACATTTATAACTCACGAATAGTTAATTAAACCTTAATGTTTACAATATCAAAGCTCAATTAGAATATAGGCCACATGCTTCTAGAAACGGGGTCACCATGTCACCATGCTAAAGTTTTTAAAAGATCTTTACACTTAAGGGACAACGTTTTATAGCACGATCTTTGTTAAACTTGGTCATGATGTTTATATTGAAACTATCAAAGTCAAGTTTAAGTCTTGGTCAGATGCGTCCAAAACAGGCTGATCAGGTCAAAAAAAAAATGAAATTTGATACCACTCATAAGGCTACATTTATGACTTACTCTTGATGAAACTTGGTAATAGTTTTTATCTTGACAATATTTAGGCCATGTTTGAATTTGGGCGACGGGATTAAATGCTTCATCAGATCAAGTATCGATTTCTGTTATTGTTTAATAATTTGTGATAAAATGAACTTCCTCTTAAATTATCATGGCCATTTGTCTGTTTAAACTAAGGTGACTATAAGATAATGTCTTAAGAGTATAAGTTACACCAACCAGACATTAAAATTAAGAGCTAGGCTTTATCCAATATGCATTTGCACTCGATTAATCCACCTTCGTATTATCCTGTCCGACTTTTTTTTTTATCTCATTATGTTGATATTTCGGATTGCAAAAAAGTTGTGAACGTAATAAGACATCTGTTTTATAACACTCACTACCGCTCAATTTTGACTCATTCAAAATGTAAAGAGCATTAAGAAGCATATACCGGTTCGCAGAAATTTGTAAAAAAAAATCACATCTGCAATGGTATCTTGACAGCTACTGTTAATTTTGACTAAACGTTAAGGCTATTTTCTGACTGGTATCAGTTCGGGTCAAGGCGACGCAATTTTGTCCTGGACCATCAGCAGCCTCAACAAATTACTTTTTAAATCCTTCAATGACGCTGGATTATTTGTTTCTAAATTCTATCTCAAGCATTCATAACAAAATAGTTTGAATATCCAAACGTCTTTAAAATGACTTATTCGTACAACTTAATAGACATCATCTAATATGCAAACAATGTGTTTGCTTCAAGGGAAACATTGAATTATATTAACTCACTTTAGTAAGACCGTTTACATATATTCACTCGCGCAAACGCGTGTGAAAAACTTGTTGATATATTTATTGTCTCTCTTTTTANATGCTTTTTTCTTACAATATCTCGTTGAACAGTGTCCTGATTTGCATATCCTTTATCTTGTTTCCTTATTAAGTTTGTTTTAATTCATGTACATGAAAATCGGCATTTTTTTTTAATTGTATTGTTAAATAAAACACAAACGTGAAAACACTACAAAACCATTTTAATGTTTCCTTTCACACAATATGTGTGCCGCTCGATCTAATTGCCTACTTAAGGCAATAGTTAATGGTGTAAAATGTATCAATAAAAACAAGCTGATAGTTTTTTTTTCAAATGTTAAACTTAATTATAAATTCTTCATCAAGCATATGATACAAAAGGGTCAGTTGTTTCGTGAATTTGTATTGCTACATCCGCCAGTGGGAGCGATGAAAAGAAAGAACTGGTTTACTGTTTTGCATTTGTTGTTTTGGTTCAATAAATTGCCGCTTTTTAATACGCCTTTTCTGCGTTTTCCATTGTAACGGATAAGCATATTTGAGAATATTTGAAATGGTTTGAAAACAGGATTTACACATTTATTCTGATTGCAACCATTACCAATTAAAGTGTCCTTACAATGAAAGTTAGCATAGCTTTATAGTACATGTTTATAAGTGTACATTTACGACAAAAACATTCGAAAATATGACTGTCCAATGTGCCGCTTGAATTACAGACAGTGGTTTGGTATATAAAAAAGCTTTTAACACTTGCAAATCCCGGAGGGTCAATTGTTGGGAGTTGGATTACTGCAACTCGATTGATTATAGGTTTTGAAACGCTTGTTCCGCGGACTCGTGTTTCGGAGCCACGGTTCCCACCATGTTGTGTACCACGTCTGTGACAAACAGCTCAGAGGAGTTGGCCGTTTCAGGTCCATCACTCCGTCCTTTCCTATGTTGCTCGACAGTCGGACAAGATCGTCCCTTGTATAGGAAGAGTTCCCCTTCAGCTCCATCATTATAGCGATGTACCTGACTTGCAAAACGGACAATGATATAATGATTTCACATAGTAAAAAACATGTAAGAGTACTATATAAATTATACACACATTTGCGAGTTGATGAAACGTTTTTTTTTTTCTAGAAAATAGTTCAGTGAAAGAAAAGGAAATCGTACGACAAAATGTTTAAACAATAACCTAGGACCAATAATTTCACTCACTTAACAGTAATGGTCTTAATCGTACAAAATCCCTTCTTAATGTAAAATGATTGTTACCAGGAAATTAAAAGAAAATCGCTGAACGAAATATACATTGCATCAATCACAATATATGTATGCACTTTTATAACTAAGAAGTGTTGTTTACGTTACTCAAATTATGTGCGGTTGCGTTGTTATTGCATTTACCTGTTTCTATGAACTGGTATGATTGCCCGCAGTATCCAGGTTCCCAGGCTGGTACAAGTTACCACAGTTACGAAGAGCAGCCACATCCAGATGAAAACATAGGAGCCTCGTTGAAACTGTTGCTGGGTAAATTACATTGCAACGTATAATAGTAAATTGTTTGTTTGATGTTATTGTTACGTGCCATGTCACAAAAAAACCTGTCGAGGAAAAGCCGGTGATGACTTCCACATAGTTTGGTCCTTGCTAAACAAGTTATTAATAATGACATATCCATATGACTGAGAACCCGTCTCCAACGAATGCGACATCTGCATGAGCCATTGAACAGTTGGTAAGGAAATTTGTCGTCTGCTAAAATGTCGTCTGCTGAATTTCTAAAATTAGCATTTTCTTCGATTTTTTTCACAGAATACTTTCATAATAGCAAACAGTTTGGATCCTGATGAGACGCCACGTTCTGTGGCGTCTCATCTGGATCCAAACTGTTTGCAAAGGCCTTCAAAATCCGGTTCCAGCGCTCAAAGGGGTAAACTGTTTGTGCAATAATGTCACAATTCACAATGTTGGATAATATACGGCAACAAATTTGTATGACAGTTGGTAAGATTGGTGGTGGCATTATAGCTTTTAACGTGTGTATTGATTGTCATGTAAAGTACATTGATACACAAAATAAGTCTCTTATAATTCATTTTATGAGTGGCCAATGTTTTATCTTATTGTTTCATATATGCAAAATTGTGAAAATTGAAAATATTGGATGAGACTATAAAAAAAATATAAACTGCAATGCATGTGTCTTACCCAAATACGTGTTCTAGATCCGACTAAGCGCATGTTAAGTGCATCAGTCCTCGTCAATAACATGTGAGCCACGCTCTGTGAAAAGCGGGCTTAATGCATGTGCGTAAAGTGTCGTCTTGGATTTATCTGTGCAGTTCGCGCAGGTGGAAAAGTGACAAAACTTTAAGCTAAGACTGGATTTTTGTTTAGAGAAGACTTCCGTTAAAAAAGTCCATAAACGCGGAAACCGTCATCAAAGATTAGCCTGTGTCGACTGCACAGGCTAATCTGGGACGACACTTTACCCACATCATAAAGCCCGATTTTCCCATAGCGAGACTCACATGAATACACTTGATATGACAATGAAAACACATTGTGCAAACCTGGATTTCAATCTGATGAATTCACCGTCTAATTTATCTGCATGTGAGATCAAGTCTGAATAACAGGAACAGCATTTTGAGTACGGCAATGGGGCGGATATATGCATGTACTAATTTTTTTTTTCGTTTACTTTGCAATGTAAACAAAAGATGTCAATTGTCAACAAAAGCATCACGATTGATCAAGCATTCGATGTAAATTTAAAAAAAAACACTATGTGTTCGACTTTATTACTTTGGAAAATTGTTAAGTATTCTAATATCCGTAAATTCATACAACAAAATAATATATGGAAAGAAAAATTCAGTCATTTGTTAAACCTATTCAACATTAATTCTTGGCGCACCGTGTACTGTGTCCAAGTAAAAAAGAACTGAAACTCTACATTTTTGTTTTACAATGCAGTAACGNCAGAGTACATATAGCGTTGCAATTTTGGCTATTGCTTACAGGAACACTGATTTTTTATGTGTTAACGTTATTTTACGAAATATTTTACGAAATATTCGTTGATTTTGAGCGTTATAGGGGTTTTAAGGTTACTATAAATTATATGTATTAATAACACAGAGCCTTTTTGTGAATTTAATTTTCAATATTGTGCATTTCATAGGTTAATTAAGTGAAAAAAGAGCACATTAACAAACAATGGGGCTTTCGGAAGAAAAGCGGACATATGAACCAATATTTGTAGACGCCCATACGACAAATAGAGCTTATCAAAATAAATAAATACTCAAGTCAACGCTTCGAAAAAAAACAAGAGAACAGTTACCAAATGTATTAATAACAAAATCACTTATATACGATTAGGAGGCAGCTGTTGCAAAATGAATATGAAATGTTATATTGCCCTGTATTATTGCGTCATTTAATTTGATACCACATAGAGGACGGATTTCATTTGCGTTTGGGCTAAATACAGGACATATGTTTTAGAAGATATGATATATGAATACAAACATTCGGGTTCAGAAATATTTTATGAATGAGCGAGCGCAATATATTCAATTTTTATTTCCCGTAACGATATCTATTCATATGACACACGAACACTTAGTTGGTACATGAACATGTGTTGAATATATTGTACCACAAACAAGCATTTTGTATCTTGTTAAATCTATTTTACCAGAGCACATATAGCGTTGCAATTTTGGCTATTGCTTACAGGAACACTGATTTTTTATGTGTTAACGTTATTTTACGAAATATTTTACGAAATATTCGTTGATTTTGAGCGTTATAGGGGTTTTAAGGTTACTATAAATTATATGTATTAATAACACAGAGCCTTTTTGTGAATTTAATTTTCAATATTGTGCATTTCATAGGTTAATTAAGTGAAAAAAGAGCACATTAACAAACAATGGGGCTTTCGGAAGAAAAGCGGACATATGAACCAATATTTGTAGACGCCCATACGACAAATAGAGCTTATCAAAATAAATAAATACTCAAGTCAACGCTTCGAAAAAAAACAAGAGAACAGTTACCAAATGTATTAATAACAAAATCACTTATATACGATTAGGAGGCAGCTGTTGCAAAATGAATATGAAATGTTATATTGCCCTGTATTATTGCGTCATTTAATTTGATACCACATAGAGGACGGATTTCATTTGCGTTTGGGCTAAATACAGGACATATGTTTTAGAAGATATGATATATGAATACAAACATTCGGGTTCAGAAATATTTTATGAATGAGCGAGCGCAATATATTCAATTTTTATTTCCCGTTACGATATCTATTCATATGACACACGAACACTGAGTTGGAACATGAACATGTGTTGAATATATTGTACCACAAAAAAGCATTTTGTATCTTGTTAAATCTATTTTACCAGAGCACATATAGCGTTGCAATTTTGGCTATTGCTAACAGGAACACTGATTGTTTATGTGTAAACGTTATTTTACGAAATATTTTACGAAATATTCGTTGATTTTGAGCGTTATAGGGGTTTTAAGGTTACTATAAATAATATTTATTAATAACACAGAGCCTTTTTGTGAATTTAATTTTCAATATTGTGCATTTCATAGGTTAATTAAGTGAAAAAAGAGCACATTAACAAACAAGGGGGCTTTCGGAAGAAAAGCGGACATATGAACCAATATTTGTAGACGCCCATGCGACAAATAGAGCTTCTCAAAATGAATAAATACTCAAGTCAACGCTTCGAAAAAAACCACAAGAGAACAATCACCAAATGTATAAATAACAAAATCACTTGTATACGATTAGGAGGCAGCTGTTGCAAAATGAATGTGAAATGTTATATTGTCCTGTATTATTACGTCATTTAATTTGATACCACGTAAAGGACGGATTTCATTTGCGTTTGGGCTAAATACAGGACATATGTTTTAGAAGATATGATATATGAATACAAACATACGGGTTCAGAAATATTTTATGAATGATTGAGCACTTGATGAAGTTGCGTCAGCTATATCAAATGATGAGACTTATCCATTTTTTTTTAAAGAAATGATATTGTTTTCTCATTATAATATATTGATGTACCACATACAGAAATATGTGTCGTTATTTCCGTTTTATATTCGTGTTGTATTGTATTGTGTATGCATGTAAATATAAACTTAGAACATGTAAAGTTTAAACTACTTCTCCATTTAACGTAATGCAGGTGTCCTAAACTAAGAACACGTGAAGTTTAACCCATGTATGCCTAGCGTCTAGAAAAAAGGCCTTGGCAAACAGCGTAGACCCAGATGAGACGCCGCATTTTGCATCATTTTCTCATCAGGGTCTACGCTGTTTGCTTCAAGGAATTTATGTAAGAAATATTCTAAATATAGAAATAAATATACTAGACATCCCTAATTTTGGAAATAAATTGATCCAATTTAGAAGGATGGGAGAGTCCACTAGGCATAAATGGGTTAGTGTAAACCACTTCTCCTCTTCGATTACATACGCACACACTTGATATGACAACGGCATGCAAACATGTGTATCACACTGATGTATTGAACGCCTAATTTAACTGCACTTGATAACAAATATAAATAACAGGGACAGCATTTTAAGAAAAGCAAGAAGGGGCGTGGGCTGATATATACATGCTTGAAAACTTATTTTAGTAACTTTGCATTGTGCACAAGATCTGTTCGTATTATGCCATCGCGTGTCAACAAAATTATTACGATATATCAAACGCTCGAAAGTAAATACAGACCATGCTTTCATTTATAGTACAGCCAAAACCAGGAGAAACGGAAAAGTCCACGTTGTGAGTTGCTTCCAAATACAATTAAGTGATTAAATGATTGAAATAGTTGATTAAACTACATTTGACATGTTATACACATATAATATTATCTTTTTTAAAGTTATAATTGGTCGGTAAATTCCTGGTTAGCTAGGTCAACTCTATAAATGGGTAACGAAATAACGCAAATATTATAATAATAAAGCGAAACAATTTGTATACGTTATATATAAACACCATTTATGAAGAAGTGTCACCTCAAGTGCCTATACCTCTGTTTACAGAATAAGAAGGATGCTATAATTGTTATAGCAAGTATGTAATATTGTATGCGTATAAACACAAACATGGTTATCATTTTTCTATGTAGTAAATTATTTATTTTATAATGTAGTTTTGTCTGCGAAGAGACATATGCTTTCAATTGTATCACGAGGTCAATGTACATAGGTCGCCGTGGCGTAGTGGATATGGTGTCCGCCTAGCCACCGGGAGGTCACGGGTTCGATCCTCACTGTACGTTCTTCAGATCTCCCCCATAGACACTTAGTACTGGTTCTAGTACCAGGAAACGGACTCGAGAGCGTTTCAAATAAGCCTTGTGCTTTCGATGCAATCTAGCTAAAATAAATATGTTTAACTTAAACTAAACTATCACGAGTGATTTTTCTAACAGGTAAAATAACAGAAATACACGCGTAAAAATTGCTAACAGGTGCATGGTGTCTATTTTCATCACGTATATTGACCCCATAACATGAGACACTCTGCTAGTATAGGAACAGTTTTGGACGAGAAAGTAAATTGCACAAGAGTGTAACAATCTGACAATAACTTATCTGTGAAACTCCTTAATTAATACGGAGATGAAAGGAATAGAGCGAGCACATATTTAATCTCAAGAAGTTTCCAAACATGCAAAAAATGTTTCTGCAACATTCACTAATCAGATATAGGTATTCTCACTTTATCAATTTCTTGGATAATTATGTTTATATTGAGATTGCAAACATTTCATTATAATACAAACATTCCGGGTGAATATGTATCATCCAGTTGAATAAAACACCTAAAACCTTTATGCACCAAAGTATTGATATAATGACATTTTATGCAAGGTTCAGCATTATCAGTGCAAATATCAAAAAGGTTACTGCCTGTAATGGATTACAGCTTTTTAATGTTATTCGAAATATCGAAATTAATATCATGATCAGTATAGGTGAATTTTTTCGACTGCATGCATTAGTTTTATGGGGTGTATGAGAACATGCATTTATAATTTATACTAAAGGTTTAGCCGTGTTCAAGCTTTTATGCCGTTACTTATTAATTAGCATATCAGATACATCAAATTACTAAAAAAAATCATGAAGAATCATTTGAACAAAACGATGAAACGAATGGTTTTGCTGCGGCTTATTAATGACTTTTAAATGGTATTAAATGATTAGCTCTCGTCTGCCTATTGCTAGAAGAAGATGCAAACGCTGATAACTTCTCTCGATGAATGATAACACGTTTTCTTTTGTTGCAATTTTCTGTCTGATAATAAATTTCCGAAACGCCTTAATAGCAATCTACGTCATTTCTCATTTCTCAACATTTTTGTGTGTGAACAATCGTAATTTGTTTGTCCTTGTCCTCAGTTTCTGTTCGTAAGTGTTCGCGTTTTTCTCATGCGTCAGCTGTCACACCTTTGTAAATATTTTCTCGTAATGCATTGTATTTAATGGGGCTTATTTTTCTTGCAATATAATATTCTTTTAAAGATAAACATATGTGATTGCGACATGTACGCATGACTTTTGACGTTTACCCGAGTACCTGCATGGTGTTGTCTGAAGCCAAACATTGTTTGGAAATCGGACTACATACACGTTTTAGTTATTTACCTATCAAAGCTTTTAAACATGCATATCATTTCCGTGTTTCATATTTTCTGATTGATTTCAATGAAAGTATGGTCTAAAGAATGGTTAAGATCAAACATAATTCTTTTTTTCGTGATTTATGTTAAGGTCAGGTTATTCCAATCTGTAGCTCAATTTGGTAAGTAAAGATAACAAGAAAGCTCACAATTTGTATAGGTCTGTTTGAAAAAAAAACAACAAACGGACGTATCGTGGGAACGCAAGACCGGGCGGAGATGGGGGGATTGGCCTCCGAACGTATCAGGCGTTGACCGGAGCGTAATTATCTCTACAATCGAACAATTTTCAAAGAACTCGACAGAAGTAAAAAACAAAACAAACAATATGAGACGCAGTTTCGCTTGCAAGAACGAGAAACCTTGGGTCATGGTCAAGGTTGCAATTCAATGACAATGTTTAAATATAAGAAATGTTCACAAGCACTTTGCCCGCCGCATACTTTCGCCCGCAGTATACTCTTGTCCAATGTGGATGGATTTTCAAATAAATTGTCAAAGATAAGCGTGATTGGATAGAGCATTCCGAGTAAGAATGTCGCCGTTAACTCTTTCAGTGCTGGAACCGAATTTTGAAGGCCTTTGCAAACAGTTTGGATCCAATTGAGACGCCACAGAACGTGGCGTCTCATCTGGATCCAAACTGTTTGCTATTCTGATAGTATTCTTGGAAAAAAAATCGAAGAAAATGCTAATTTAAGAAATTCAGCAGACGACATTTTAGCAGAAGACAAATTTCCCAGCATGCAAAGGGTTAAATCCGAGGTCAAGGTTTCGATTGGTGTCACCTGCAATAATCATGTCCGTAAATCGGGGACACATTTAAAAGTGAATGGGAAGTATATTAAAAAAAAAACAAAAAAAACAACAACACTTTGTCTTGAGCGTAACTTTATCCAAATTTCATGTTTTCTTGAAAAGTCGTTAGTGACGGGCATTGTTGGATAAGGTTTCGCGCTATAATAAAATGTTAAAATAAATGTAAAGAAATTACAAGCAAACTGAGATGGATTGGCGTATGCAAAAGACCAGGGTTGTAGGTTAAAGGTCAATGTCAAAATTTTCAAGTAAAAAGGAGAGTTTTATTTGACAACCTCACTCTTGTTTCATTTGAAAACTACTCTGCCAGATTTAAGCATAATTCCGGTATTCCCCATAACTCTTCGCTGTTTTATTTTCATATATCAATGTTTGTCTGTTTAATATATAATATAATAATTGGACTTTCTGCCTCCTTTCAGATCACAAAAATATTGTTTGTCTGAACCACTTTGTGTTAGTTAAACATTTATAGTATATTTACATAAACCGTATTTCATGGTTGATTCTTCCCGGTGATTTAATGCTAGTTACACATATTTTTCCATGGAAAAAGACCACGTTTCTATTTATAAAATGATTTTTTGTTTAAATATATATTATTTCCTGAAATCCTATATCCAAATACAAATAACAAAATAAAACATAAATTAACAATTAATTATTGTACAGATACAAGAGTACAGAGAAAGAAAATACAAACAATATAAATAAACATGAGATTCTGAAGGCTTTCAAATGTCACATACACGATAACTTATCTTCCTCTTGAAATGGAGATGGTAATTAAAATGACCAATTAAAATGATACAATCTTACAATTGGCGGTACTTTATTGGAAACGCGCGTATATCTTTTTTCCAACAAGGAAAATCAATGCACAAGCAAACCGTTTGTTTTATTAACTCATTATTTATTTATTGTAAACGATTAGCTTAATATGTGGTACCGTCCTTTGCAAGGTGTAAATTTAAAACCAAATACAACATACTAAGTATTAAACAAATAATATCGTAATTGCGACTCAATATGTTGTAACGACGACATTTTATCTCGCAATTACTACTTTTTATCTCGCAGTTACGATTGTCTATATCACATAAAAAAATGCAAGAAAAATTAGAACAATTTATTACGAGAAAATATTTACAAAGGTGTGGCAGCTGACGCATGAGAAAAACGCGAACACTTACAAACAGACACTGAGGACAAGGACAAACAAATTACGATTGTACACACACAAAAATGTTGAGAAATGATAAATGACGTAGATTGCTATTATGGCGTTTCGGCAATTTATTATCAGACAGAGAATTGTAACAAAAGAAAACGTGTCATCATTCGTCAAGAGAAGTTATCAGCGTTTGCATCTTATTCTAGAAATAGGCAGACGAGAGCTTATCATTTAATCCCATTTAAAAGTCGTTACTAACCCGCAGCGAAACCATTCGTTTCATCGTTTTGTTCAAATGATTCTTTATGATTTTTTTTTTGTATTTGATGTATCTGATATGCTAATTAATAAGAAACGACATAAAGGCTTTTACACGGCTAAACCTTTATTATAAATTAAAAATACATGTTCTCAAATACCCCATGGAACTGATGCATGCAGTCGAAAATTTTCACCTATACTGATCATGATATTAATCTCGATATTTCGAATAAAATTACAAAGCTGTAATCCATTACATGCAGTTACCTTTTGATATCTGCACTATATATCAATAATTTGTTGCATAATGGTTTTAGATGTTTCATTCAAATGGATGATAAATATACACACGGAATGTTTGTATTCTAATGAAATGTTTGCAGTATCATAATACAAATATTTATGCAAGTAATTGAGAAAGTGAGAATGCTCTAATCTGAAAGTTGAATGTTGCTGTTACATTTGTGCATGTTTGGAAACCACTTGAGATGAAATATGTGTTCGCTCTATTCCGTTCAGCTCCGTATTAATTAACGAGTTTCACAGACAAGTTATTGTCATATTGTTACACTCTAATGCAATTTACTTTCTCGTCTAAAAATGTTCCTATAATAGTAGAGTGTCTAATGTTATAGGGTCAATACACGTGGTGAAAATAGACAACATGCACCTGTTAGTTATTTGTATGCATGTATTTCTGGTATCAACCTGTTGCAAAAATCACTCGTGATACATTTAAAAGGATATGTCTTTTCGCAGACAAAATTACATTATGAATATGTTTCTACATATAAATATGATGTATCATGTTTGTGTTTGTACGTAAACAATAGTACATACTTATTATAACAATTATATTATCCTTGTTTTATTGTAAAAAAGAGGTATATGCACTTTGGATGACACTTCTTTGTATTATTTTCTTAGCCATTTATAGAATTGACCTAGTTAACAAGGAATTTACCGACCAATTAAATTCACTGCTTAATAACTTTAAAAACGAACATATTAAATGTTTATACCATGTAAAACAAAATATTTTCAATCATTGTATAACTGTTATTGATTATAAATCAACTCACAAGTTAGACTTTTCCGTTTCTCCTTGTTTTGGCAGTAATATAAATGAAAGTATGGTCTGTATTTTCTTTGAGCGTTTGATAATCGTCATTTGTTCGGTGACACTGGATTTAAGTATAACCATAATGCATTATACGAACAGATCTTATGCACAATTCAAAGTTACTGAAAAAGTTTGCAAGAATGCGTATAATCAGCCCCCGCCTATGGCTATACTCAAAATGCTGTCACTATTATTTATTTTTTTGATATCAAGTGCAGTTAAATTAGGCGTTGAATTCCGCAGTTTGATACAAAGGTTTGCACCCCGTTGTCATATCAAGTGTGTGCGTATGTAATCAAAGAGGAGAAGTGGTTTAAACTTCACATGGTCTTAGTTTAGGACACCTGCATTACGTTAAATTGAGAAGCGGTTTAAACTTCACATGGTCTTAGTTTAGAACAGCTGCAATGACACTTCCCTCACTTAATAAGTGCTCTCACTGTAAATACTGTAAACCATTTATATTCGGCGGCTTATTTTCATGTTGTGTTTTAATGACGTTTTCCTGTACATTTGTGGTTTTCTGATTTAGAAAAAATATGCATTTGCGTCGGTCATTTTGCGATGTGCTTGTGTTTAATTCGTGCATCGGTCGACCCACGAAATCAACGAAAATTAATATATCACGAATACTAATGATTTTACCGTACCATTGAAAACCATATACGTTTATTATCAAGAATTGGTTTTTATTTTTGGTTTTTATTTTCATCAAAAAATTTCAAAGACAGACAGACAATTTTATGGGCGAATACAATCAGTACATAGCCATATAAACATAGCAAATTTCAATAAAATAGCATGTCAAGGAAATGTGATTGGCATACTTGTTAGTTTAATTTCGAAGAATGCTCTTAACAAATTCGATGTGAGATAAATATATGGAGTCGATGTATTACTAAAACAAAATGGATATTAGATTAATTATAACTACAACTATTAAATAACATTTTACCATTCCTAAAATCAAATACAATCAACGACGACAAACTTGAGCAGAAAATGCATACAGTTTGGCAATAACAGTGGGATTCAATAGCAGAAATTATATATAAAACACAATTCAGAAATTATATATAACAAACACATTTGTAAATATATACGTAAAAACATCCATCAAATATGTCATGTTATTGTAAAAGTTTGACGCAAACATTAAAACCAACAAACCAACAAACCAGCAAACAGACAGGGCAAAAACAATATGTCCCCGAGTATAGACTGGGGGACATAACAATAACATTTCTTTTTAACCCTTTGAGCGCTGGAACCGGATTTTGAAGGCCTTTGCAAACAGTTTGGTTCCAGATGNTCACCTATACTGATCATGATATTAATTTCGATATTTCGAATAAAATTAAAAAGCTGTAATCCATTACATGCAGTAACCTTTTTGATATTTGCACTGATAATGCTGAACCTTGCATAAAATGTCATTATATCAATACTTTGTTGCATAAAGATTTAAGGTGTTTTAATCAACTGGATGATACATATTCACCCGTAATGTTTGTATTATAATGAAATGTTTGCAATCTCAATATAAACATAATTATCAAGTAATTGATAAAGTGAGAATACCTATATCTGGGTAGTGAATGTTGCAGAAACATTTTTTGCATGTTTGGAAACTTCTTGAGATTAAATATGTGCTCGCTCTATTCCTTTCATCTCCGTATTAATTAAGGAGTTTCACAGACAAGTTATTGTCAGATTGTTACACTCTTATGCAATTTACTTTCTCGTCCAAAACTGTTCCTATACTAGCAGAGTGTCTAATGTTATGGGGTCAATACACGTGATGAAAATAGACACCATTCACCTGTTAGCAATTGTAACGCGTGTATTTCTGTTATCAACCTGTTAGAAAAATCACTCGTGATAGTTTAGTTTAATTTAAACATATTTATTTTAGCTAGATTGCATCGAAAGCACAAGGCTTATTTGAAACGCTCTCGAGTCCGTTTCCTGGTACTAGAACCAGTACTAAGTGTCTATGGGGGAGATCTAGGAACGTACAGTGAGGATCGAACCCGTGACCTCCCGTTGGCTAGGCGGACACCATATCCACTACGCCACGGCGACCTATGTACATTGACCTCGTGATACAATTGAAAGGATATGTCTCTTCGCAGACAAAACTACATTATAAAATAAATATTTTACTACATAGAAAAATGATTATCATGTTTGTGTTTATACGCATACAATATTACATACTTGTTATAACAATTATAGCATCCTTCTTATTCTGTAAACAGAGGTATAGGCACTTGGGGTGACACTTCTTCATAAATGGTGTTTATATATAACGTATACAAATTGTTTCGCTATATTATTATAATATTTGCGTTATTTCGTAACCCATGTATAGAGTTTTGTTGACACGCGATGGCATAACACGAACAGATCTTGTGCACAATGCAAAGTTACTAAAATAAGTTTTCAAGCATGTATATATCAGCCCACGCCCCTTCTTGCTTTTCTTAAAATGCTGTCCCTGTTATTTATATTTGATATCAAGTGCATTAAAATTAGGCGTTCAATACAGCAGTGTAATACACATGTTTGCATGCCGTTGTCATATCAAGTGTGTGCGTATGTAATCGAAGAGGAGAAGTGGTTTACACTCTCCCATCCTCCTAAATTGGATCAATTTATTTCCAAAATTAGGGATGTCTAGTATATTTATTTCTATATTTAGAATATTTCTTACAGAAATTCCTTGATGAGACGCCGCATGATGCGCTACGCTGTTTACCAAGGCCTTTTTTCTAGACACTAGGCATAAATGGGTTAAACTTCACGTGTTCTTAGTTTAGGAAACCTGCATTACGTTAAATGGAAAGGTAGTTTTAACTTCATATGTTTTAAGTTTATATTTACGTGCATACACAATACAAAACAACAATAATATAAAACGGAAATAACGACACATATTCCTGTATGTGGTACATCAATACATTATAATGAGAAAACAATATCCTTTTTTTAAACGGATAAGTCTCTCAACATTAGATGTAGATGATGCCACATCATCAAGTGCTCAATCATTCATAAAATATTTCTGAACCTGTATGTTTTTATTCAGATATCATATCTTCAAAAACATATGTCCTGTATTTAGCCCAAACGCAAATGAAATCCGTCCTCTATGTGGTATCAAATTAAATGACGTCATAATACAGGGCAATATAACATTTCACATTCATTTTGCAACAGCTGCCTCCTAATCGTATACAAGTGATTTTGTTATTAATACATTTTGTGAATGTTCTCTTGTTTTTTTTTCAAAGCGTTGACTTGAGTATTTATTCATTTTGAGAAGCTCTATTTGTCGCATGGGCGTCTACAAATATTGGTTCATATGTCCGCTTTTCTTCCGAAAGTCCCATTGTTTGTTAATGTTTTTTTTCACTTAATTAACATATGAAATGCACAATATTGAAAATTTAATTCACAAAAAGGCTCTGTGTTATTAATACATATTATTTATAGTAACCTTAAAACCCCTATAACGCTCAAAATCAACGAATAATTCGTAAAATATTTCGTAAATAACATTAACACATAAACAATCAGTGTTCATTTTAGCAATAGCCAAAATTGCAACGCTATATGTGCTCTGGTAAAATAGATTTAACAAGATACAAAATGCTTTTTTGTGGTACAATATATTCAACACATGTTCATGTACCAACTTAGTGTTCGTGTGTCATATGAATAGATATCGTTACGGGTAATACAAATTGAATATATTGCGCTCGCTCATTCATAAAATATTTCTGAACCCGAATGTTTGTATTCATATATCATATCTTCTAAAACATATGTCCTGTATTTAGCCCAAACGCAAATGAAATCCGTCCTCTATGTGGTATCAAATTAAATGACGTAATAATACAGGACAATATAACATTTCACATTCATTTTGCAACAGCTGCATCCTAATAGTGCTGAAGTGATTTTGTTATTAATACATTTTGTGAATGTTATCTTTTTTTTTCTCAAAGCGATGACTTGAGTATTTATTCATTTGGAGAAGCTCTTTTTGTCGCATGGGCGTTTCCAAATATTTGCTCGTATGTCCGCTTTTCTTCCGCAAGCCCCATTGTTTGTTAATGGGCTTTTTTTTCACTAAATTTACATATGAAATGTACAATATGGTAAATAAAATTCACTAAAAGACTCTGTGTTATTAACACATATATAATTAATCAGGGTGTAAGATCAACGGGGTTCAACCGGGGTAACGGGCTGGACAAAATGTAAACGCACCTTTAAGAACTTTATTTTTGCAAATTTTCAAGTTATTGAAATACATTTGCAAAACTCTTAAAAACATAAAACACAATTTCTCTTGCAGTTTGTGGCGATATCTTAATATTTAAGAATAAATCCTTGTATACGTCTGAAATCGGTGCAAAAATTTGACGTTGCGTGCAGCATAACAGTGTACATGAATGCTGTGTACATCGACTTTTTGGCCAAGAACACAGGCTTATTAAATAAAGTAATTATGATATATTTCACATTGCCATAAGCAGCATAAACAATGTATTTTATGCACTAGTTGAAGTTTTGTTTTATAGTTGGAAAACCAAAACACCACTTACCGATGTGTTTACATCCATTAACGTTTAAATGTGAACCCCACAAAGTCACATGATCCTGCACCTTGTATATATATTTACGTTAAAGAACTCCGGAGATGAAGTATTTGTACTCACAGCAGTTTAATTAAGAGTCGAATACACCAACTCGTACATTCCGGAATCTTTGTCAAAGGAAACAGACAAACATATGAGCCGCGTTCTGGGAAAACTGGTTTTAATGCATGTGCGTAAAGTGTCGTCCCAAATTGGCCTGTTCAACCCGCACATGCTAATCAGGGACGACACTTTCCGCCTACACTGGACTTTCGTTAAGAAGGGACCGTCATTGAACGAACAATTCCATAAAAGCGAAAAGTATCGTCCCTGATAAGCATGTACGGACTGCATCTGGGATGACACTTTGCGCACATGCATTAAGTAAAGATTTTCCAGAACGAGACTCATATATATAGTAATACATATATCACGTCGTTACTGCATTGTAAAACAAAAATGTAGAGTTTCAGTTCTTTTTTACTTGGACACAGTACACGGTGCGCCAAGAATTAATGTTGAATAGGTTTAACAAATGACTGAATTTTTCTTTCCATATATTATTTTGTTGTATGAATTTACGGATATTAGAATACTTAACAATTTTCCAAAGTAATAAAGTCGAACACATAGTGTTTTTTTTTAAATTTACATCGAATGCTTGATCAATCGTGATGCTTTTGTTGACAATTGACATCTTTTGTTTACATTGCAAAGTAAACGAAAAAAAAAATTAGTACATGCATATATCCGCCCCCTTGCCGTACTCAAAATGCTGTTCCTGTTATTCAGACTTGATCTCACATGCAGATAAATTAGACGTTGAATTCATCAGATTGAAATCCAGGTTTGCACAATGTGTTTTCATTGTCATATCAAGTGTATGCATGTGAGTCTCGCTATGGGAAAATCGGGCTTTATGATGTGGGTAAAGTGTGGTCCCAGATTAGCCTGTGCAGTCGACACAGGCTAATCTTTGATGACGGTTTCCGCGTTTATGGACTTTTTTAACGGAAGTCTTCTCTTAACGAAAATCCAATCTCTGCTTTAAGTTTTGTCACTTTTCCACCTGCGCGAACTGCACAGGTAAATCCAGGACGACACTTTACGCACATGCATAAAGCCCGGTTTTCCCAGACCGTGGCTCTTATGTAATTGAAGAGGACTGATGCACTTAACATGCACTTAGTCGGATCTAGAACACATATTTCTGTTAGACATTGCAGTTTATTATTTTATTATAGTCTCATCCAATATTTACAATTTTCACAATTTTGCATATATGAAACAATAAGATAAAACATTGGCCACTCATAAAATGAATTATAAGAGACTTATTCTGTGTATCAATGTACTTTACATGACAATCAATATACACGTTAAAAGCTATATTGCCACCACCAATCTTACCAACTGTAATACACATTTGTTGCCGTATATTATCCAACATTGTGAATTGTGACATTATTGCACAAACAGTTTACCAACTGTTAACCCTTTGCATGCTGGGAAATTTGTCGTCTGCTAAAATGTGGTCTGCTGAATTTCTAAAATTAGCATTTTCTTCAATTTTTTTTCTAAGACCACTATCAGAATAGCAAACAGTTTGGATCCTGATGAGACGCCACGTTCTGTGGCGTCTCATCTGGATCCAAACTGTTTGCAAAGGCCTTCAAAATCCGGTTCCAGCGCTCAAAGGGTTAANTTGCAACGCTATATGTGCTCTGGTAAAATAGATTTAACAAGATACAAAATGCTTTTTTGTGGTACAATATATTCAACACATGTTCATGTACCAACTTAGTGTTCGTGTGTCATATGAATAGATATCGTTACGGGAAATAAAAATTGAATATATTGCGCTAGCTCATTCATAAAATATTTCTGAACCCGAATGTTTGTATTCATATATCATAATTATCTTCAAAAACATATGTCCTGTATTAAGCCCAAACGCAAATGAAATCCGTCCTTTACGTGGTATCAAATTAAATGACGTAATAATACAGGGCAATATAACATTTCACATTCATTTTGCAACAGCTGCCCCCTAATCGTATACAAGTGATTTTGTTATTTATACATTTGGTGAATGTTCTCTTGTTTTTTTTTCAACGCGTTGACTTGAGTATTTATTCATTTTGAGAAGCTCTATTTGTCGCATGGGCGTCTACAAATATTGTTTCATATGTCCGCTATTCTTCCGAAAGCCCCCTTGTTTGTTAATGTGCTCTTTTGTCACTTAATTAACATATGAAATGCACAATATTGAAAATTAAATTCACAAAAAGGCTCTGTGTTATTAATACATATAATTTATAGTAACCTTAAAACCCCTATAACGCTCAAAATCAACGAATATTTCGTAAAATATTTCGTAAAATAACGTTTACACATAAACAATCAGTGTTCCTGTTAGCAATAGCCAAAATTGCAACGCTATATATGCTCTGGTAAAATAGATTTAACAAGATACAAAATGCTTTTTTGTGGTACAATATATTCAACACATGTTCATGTACCAACTTAGTGTTCGTGTGTCATATGAATAGATATCGTTACGGGAAATAAAAATTGAATATATTGCGCTCGCTCATTCATAAAATATTTCTGAACCCGAATGTTTGTATTCATATATCATATCTTCTAAAACATATGTCCTGTATTTAGCCCAAACGCAAATGAAATCCGTCCTCTATGTGGTATCAAATTAAATGACGCAATAATACAGGGCAATATAACATTTCATATTCATTTTGCAACAGCTGCCTCCTAATCGTATATAAGTGATTTTGTTATTAATACATTTGGTAACTGTTCTCTTGTTTTTTTTCGAAGCGTTGACTTGAGTATTTATTTATTTTGATAAGCTCTATTTGTCGTATGGGCGTCTACAAATATTGGTTCATATGTCCGCTTTTCTTCCGAAAGCCCCATTGTTTGTTAATGTGCTCTTTTTTCACTTAATTAACCTATGAAATGCACAATATTGAAAATTAAATTCACAAAAAGGCTCTGTGTTATTAATACATATAATTTATAGTAACCTTAAAACCCCTATAACGCTCAAAATCAACGAATATTTCGTAAAATATTTCGTAAAATAACGTTAACACATAAAAAATCAGTGTTCCTGTAAGCAATAGCCAAAATTGCAACGCTATATGTGCTCTGGTAAAATAGATTTAACAAGATACAAAATGCTTGTTTGTGGTACAATATATTCAACACATGTTCATGTACCAACTTAGTGTTCGTGTGTCATATGAATAGATATCGTTACGGGAAATAAAAATTGAATATATTGCGCTCGCTCATTCATAAAATATTTCTGAACCCGAATGTTTGTATTCATATATCATATCTTCAAAAACATATGTCCTGTATTAAGCCCAAACGCAAATGAAATCCGTCCTTTACGTGGTATCAAATTAAATGACGTAATAATACAGGGCAATATAACATTTCACATTCATTTTGCAACAGCTGCCCCCTAATCGTATACAAGTGATTTTGTTATTTATACATTTGGTGAATGTTCTCTTGTTTTTTTTTCAACGCGTTGACTTGAGTATTTATTCATTTTGAGAAGCTCTATTTGTCGCATGGGCGTCCACAGATATTGGTTCATATGTCCGCTATTCTTCCGAAAGCCCCATTGTTTGTTAATGTGCTCTTTTGTCACTTAATTAACCTATGAAATGCACAATATTGAAAATTAAATTCACAAAAAGGCTCTGTGTTATTAATACATATTATTTATAGTAACCTTAAAACCCCTATAACGCTCAAAATCAACGAATGTTTCGTAAAATATTTCGTAAAATAACGTTTACACATAAACAATCAGTGTTCATTTTAGCAATAGCCAAAATTGCAACGCTATATGTGCTCTGGTAACATAGATTTAACAAGATACAAAATGCTTTTTTTGTGGTACAATATATTCAACACATGTTCATGGTACAATATATTCAACACATGTTCATGAACCAATTTAGAGTTCGTGTGTCATATGAATAGATATCGTTGCGGGAAATACAAATTGAATATAGTGTGCCACAAAAGAATTATAACATGGCATTTAATATCTTGTTAAATCTATGTTAACAGACCACATATAGCGTTGACATTTTGGATATTGCTATAAGGAACACTGATTGATAACGTTATTTTACGAACTATTCGTTAATTTTGAGCGTTATAGGGGCTTTAAAAAATCTTCAGGAGAGGATGCATTTTCACTTTCAACAGTTTTTTATATATATATTCTAATACAAGAACTCGTACATGTAACGTTGTGGAATCCTTGTCAAGGGCAACTGACAAACATATGAGCCTCGCTCTGGGAGAACCGGGCTAAATGCATGTGCGTAAAGTGTCATCTCTGATTAGCCTGTGCGGTCCGCACTGGGTATTCATGGACGACATTTCCCCTTTGTGGTATTTTTTTTTGGCGAAAATCCAGTTACTGCAGATACTAATATGGGACGACATTTTATGCACATGCGTTAAGTCCCGTTTTCACAGAGTTATCACATATGCATTAAGCCCGGTTTTCATAGAGCGATTCTCATATATGCAGTAGTACAAATATCATTTCTTTACTGTGTCGTAAAATAAAGATTTAGTAATGCAGTTCTTTTTTTACTGGGACACAGTATACGGTGCGCCAAGAATTAACGCAGATTAGGTTTAACATTTGACTGAAATCTTCTTTTTATTGTATCATTTTGTTAGATATATCTACGGGTATTAATCTTCTATGCAATTTTACAAAGTAATATAATCGAACTTATAGTCTGTATTTGCTGCGATTGTTTGATCAATCGTTATGCTTTTGTGGACAATGTACTTTAACATATAGCAGGGGCATATATTGTGCACCATGCAAAGATATTGTAAAAGTTTGTGTATATGCATTAATCCACGCCTTGCTGTACTCAAAATGTTGTGTTTTTCCTGCCATTCAGACTTTACCTAAATTACAGTTAAATTAGATGTTGTACTCCAGAGATTGAAACCCAGGTAAGAGCCTCGCGCAGAGAGAACAGGACTTAATGCTTGTGGGTAAAGCGCCGTACCAGATTAACCTGTACAGTCCGACCAGGCTATTATGGAACGACACTTTCCGCTTTTATGGAATTTTTCGTTTAAAGGAAGTTTCTTCGAAACGAAAATCCAGTCTAGGCGGAAAGTGTCGTCCCTGGTTAGCCTGTGCGATCTGTACAGGTTAATCTGGACAGAAACTTTTCGCAAGTGCAACGTGCATTAAGCCCGGTTTTCCCAGACCGTGGCTCTTATGTAATTGAAGAGGACTGATGCACTTAACATGCACTTAGTCGGATCTAGAACACGTATTTTGGGACATTGCAGTTTATTATTTTATTATAGTTTCATCCAATATTTACAATTTTCACAATTTTGCATATATAAAACAATAAGATAAAACATTGGCCACTCATAAAATGAATTATAAGAGACTTATTCTGTGTATCAATGTACTTTACATGACAATCAATATATACGTTAAAAGCTATATTGCCACCACCAATCTTACCCATTGTCATACAAATTTGTTGCCGTATTTTATCCAACATTGTGAATTGTGACATTATTGAAAAAACAGTTGACCAACTAGAGAGAACATTCAACCAGCATGGCATACCATGATAAGATGATTAGTGGTGATAATACATACTTCTAACCTGCATGCACTGAAACTTCTGTCGGTTTATATGAATGCACTAATTCTGAACATCATCAAAGAACCTCAGCTTTTCAAATTGAATGAACCAGAATTTGACTTGTGTTGCTTATCATGGGCAAACAAACTTGTTTCATAGACCCTATACGTCTCCTTAACAAACAACAAATCAACTCATTAAATTGAAGATACAGCTTGTATTTTGGTACATGCGAACGACCAGACGACACATTTATAACCTATGCAAAAAAAAACAATTCACATTTTGATATGGATTTCATAAAGCATAACATGAACTAACGCCTTAACCCATTTATGCCTAGTGGACTCTCCCATCATTCTCAATTGGATCAATTTATTTCCAAAATTAGGGATGTCAAGTATTTTATTTCTATATTTAGAATATTTCTTACACAAATTCCTTTAAACAAACAGCGCAGACCCTGATGAGACGCCGCATCATGCGGCGTCTCATCTTGGTCTAGTTTGTTTGCCAAGGCCTTTTTCGAGACGCTAGGCATAAACGCTTTAATAGTTTATACAGAAACACACTATATTCCTGCATTAAAAAATAATCATTTCCATGAGAAAACTTGGCAATATTTTATATCCAATAAAACGAACAATAAACGTGTTTCACTGGTCAGATACGCAAAGCCGAATTTCTATTCCACGAGCATAATTACCGCCAATACAGTACAATGATCGACCCCTACCGGAGACTTTATTATGCATCTGGAAATAATTTTCCTCTAATTCGCTGCGCTAGACTATGAAAATTATATATTCTTAAAAACAATCGTGATACATCGACTTTCTCCGGGATCCTCCGCAAGATTGATTTATGCAATAAATCGTCTGCTGATCCAGAGTGGAAAAATGAATCACAACTACCAGGTTTGAGCCGAAATATAGTACATTTTCAATCACTTTTGATTTATTCCCATGCATTAAGTCCAAACAATCTAACTTAATTTAATGTAAATGCTTTGTTTTCGTTTTGACAAGATGCTTGTCATTTTGCCCATTGCAGAGGTGTATGTGAGAGCATGGAACGAGTACTTGATGCATGCAAACATCGCGGTAAGTAGGTTAGGTCATTCGTAGGCTCATTTCCAGGGATGATGCTGAGCTGAGAGGTAGCAACCTGTTAACTTGGTTTATGGAATACGATCGTGAAACATTTTACTGAAAGACAACAAGTGGTGTGCAGTGAAAAACAACAACTTCAAATATGCCTACGATAAGCAAGGGTTTGTCAATGTGGTTATTCGGTGGAGCTGCGGTCTTGGAGGACTTCTCGGACAGGCTGAACCACGTGTGGACGTTCGGGCTTCTGATCCTTATGGGTTGTATTGTGAGCTGGAGACACATGTTTGAATATCCGATACACTGCTGGTGTCCGCCGGAATTTACACGATCAATGGAGCTTTACACGGAGTCGCAGTGTTGGAACAGTTACTATATTCAACATAGAAGAGATGAATTACCGTCGTCCAATTTATCGCCATCATTAGTATTACAGGATTATACTGGCGTTCTTTCGATGGAAAAGGAAGGTTCGACGTACACGAGAAACACGTCGACATTTACGCTCTACCAATGGTTGCCGTTGATCCTTTGTCTTCAAGCTCTCCTGTTCAAGCTGCCCCATATTTTATTCTACATCTTCCACGTATATTCAGGCATCAGCTTCGATAAGATAAGCGGCTTAACAGCTGGCTACGAGCATATAACCCTCGCGGAGCGTTCTGTGCTCGCAAAACAGGTAGCGCGGTACGTAAGCAATTGGTGTAAGCACTTGAGTTGCCTCCCATGGCGATGGTTAACTGGAACATGGCTCATCGTAAAAATCCTGTTCGTGGTGAACGCTGTGGAACAACTGGTCCTTGTTCAATGGCTCATGCAGATGTCGCATTCGTTGGAGATGGGTTCTCAGTCATATGGATATGTGATTATTAATAACTTGTTTAGCAAGAACCAAACTATGTGGAAGTCATCACCGGCTTTTCCTCGACAGGTGTTTTGTGACATGGCAATTAACAATAACATCAAACAAACAATACACTATTATACGTTGCAATGTAATTTACCCAGCAACAGTTTCAACGAGGCTGCCTATGTATTCATCTGGGTGTGGCTGCTCTTCGTAACTGTGGTAACTTGTACCAGCCTGGGAACCTNACCCTCGCGGAGCGTTCTGTGCTCGCAAAACAGGTAGCGCGGTACGTAGGCAATTGGTGTAAGCACTTGAGTTGCCTCCCATGGCGATGGTTAACTGGAGCATGGCTCATCGTAAAAATCCTGTTCGTGGTGAACGCTGTGGAACTCTGATCCTTGTTCAATGGCTCATGCAGATATCGTACTCGTTGGAGACGGATTCTCATTCATATGGATATGTCATTATTGATAACTTGTTTAGCAAGGACCAAACTATATGGAAGTCATCACCGGCTTTTCATCGACAGGTTTTTTATGTGAAATGGAATTTAACCTCTTAAAAGGGGTTCACTTGTATAAGTTGCAATGCAATTTACCCAGGAACCGTTTCAACGAGGCTGCCTATGTTTTCATTTGGGTGTGGCTGCTCTTCGCAACTGTGATAACTTGCACCAGCCTGGCTACCTGGATACTACGGGCAATCATACCAGTTCATAGAAACAGGTAAATGCAATAACAACGCAACCGCACATAATTTGAGTAACGTAAACAAAACGTCTTAGTTATAAAAGTGCATACATATATTGTGATTGATGCAATGTATATTTCGTTCAGCGTTTTTTTTTTTTAATTTCCTGGTAAGAATCATTTTACATTTACAAGGGATTTTTTACGATTAAGACAATTACTGTTTAGTGAGTGAAATTATTGGTCCTAGGTTGTTTAAACATTTTGTCGCACGATGTCCAGTTCTTTTACTAAAATATTTTCTAGCAAAAAACATGTTTCATCCACTCATAAATGTGTGTTTAATTTATATAGTATTGTTACATATTATTTTCACTTTCTAAACTCATTATGTAATTTTCCGATTTGCTAATCAGGAACATCGCTAGAATGATGGAGCTGAACGAGAATTCTTCCTATACAAAGAACGATCTTGTCCGACTGTCGAGCAACATTGGAGAGGACGGAGTGATGGTCCTTAAGCTGATTGCGGCCACCTCTTCCGAGCTGTTTGTCGCAGATGTGGTACACAACATGGTGGCTACCGTGGCTCCGAAACACGAGTCCGAGGAGCATGCGTTGAAAAACCTGTAATCAATCGAGTTGCAGTAATTCAACTCCCAACAACTGACCCTCCGGGGCGCTGGGAGTTGCAAGTGTTAAAAGCTTTTTTTTTATACCAACCCGCCGTCTAGAATCAAGACGGCTATTTAAAGGGACTTGATCACAGATTTTGGCATATTTTGAAGTTTGTCATTAAATGCTCTAAATTGATAATTCCATTTGTCAACACATTTTTTTACTGGTTATGTCACCGGGGCTCTGCCGGGACGCCACCGGCTTTCACCGGGGCTCCACTGAGACGCTACCGGCTACGACCGGGACTCGACCGGGGCACTACCGGCTACGACGGGACTCACCGGGGCGTCACCGGGATAAACCGTTGCTCTACCGGGGCTGACCGGGACTCCGCCGGGGTGTAAACCGGGGTAGTACCGGGGCAGCAACGGGAATATGTGACCGTGCTAAAAAATAACCATCGATCATCCCGGTAGTCGCCGGTCGACCAGCTCTATCAAGCCGGGATGAACCGGGGCTACACCGGCAATAGTGAGACTTGGGCAATTAAGCTAGCATAAGGTCCCAGATTGATGCCCACTGGCACTGAAGACAGTTCTCAAGATCTCTGAAGACACCTAGTACATTGGGTCTACTTTGGAAGTAGACTCGAGCTTCTCAATATGCCTCAGACTTTCGGTTTATTCTACTAGTATCCGAAATAAATTGGAAACACAATAAAAACGTGATGTTTAATGATAAACATCATTACATGTCATTGGAATAAACAGTCTGCACAATTATTTATTTAACCTGAATACCTGTACTATTCCAAATCCAATCTTGGTGGTTATTCAACCGCAAGTGAACTATGTTAATAGCACCATAACAGTGAAACACTAGTAGAGCAGTGTTACACAGAAATGATGCTGATGATAATTCAGCATGATGAAACTTAATCATAGAGTCAAACAGCTGAGTCTAAATCATGTACCTACTTTTTTATGACAAGTGTCCTGTGTACATGAAAGAAAACTTTATTAAGAAATCAGATGTTCATAGCTACTGCACAAGAAAGAGCAAATGTAATTTCTATATTCCTGACATAAAGTCAGCAACAACTTCAACTTTTGATTATAATGTGTGTTTTAACTTGGGATGCCCTTCCGGACTCTATTCAAGGTATAAATAATCACTACAAATTAAAAAAAGAAGCCAAAAAACACTTTCTTAACAAGTACCTTTAGGGTTGAGCATGGCCGACTGTGTTGTTTTTTAAGTGTTTGGATATCCCCTGTTTTTATCCCCACGCTTTCAAAGCGTGGGGATATTGTATTGATCTTCGCTGTCTGTACGTCCGTCCGTCCGTCCGTCCGTCCGTCCTGGCCACTATCTCCTCCTACACTATTAACACTAAGACCTTGAAACTAACACACATGGTAGCTATGAGCAACAGTGCGACGGTTCACTATTTGGAATTTTGATCTGACCCCTGGGTCAAAAGTTATGGGGGGCGGGGCAGTTTTCCTTATATGGCTATAGTAAAACCTGGCCACTATCTCCTCCTACACTATAAGCACTAGAACCTTACAACTTACACACATAGTAGCTATTAGCATATGTGCGACAGTGCACTATTTGCGTACCCATTTTTTTTTCTTACCCCAATTTTTGACATTACGGTCAATCTCAACTATGCATGGCCCCATTACCAACCCTGGGGCGCCCCGCCCACAAAGACCACGCCCACCCAAAATTTTGTTTTAACATGACTTCTTCATTTATTCACCAATTGACTTCAAATTAATACTGAACATATCTTATGACAACACGGTCTATCTCGACCATCCATGTCCACATTACCCACCCCGGGGCCCCACCCACATAGGCCTTGCCCACCAAAAATTCCCTTTTAATATAACATCTATGCGGCGTGGGGATACGCGTCGGCCTCTGCCGCGCAAGCTCTAGTTGTTGTTCGTTGTTGTCGTTTGTTTTTTGACGAGTTTATAAAATCCAGTGCTCGCTCAAATTATTAGACGTTATTCATTTCACGAACTCTAGATTTGCTAACACCATTATAAAATAATTTAATAACCTTTAAAAATAATATGTTTGTAGCTAGCTGCAATTTAGTTTATGTGCTATAAGAAGAAGTCATGTAAAGGACCCCTTTGGAAATAAATCGCAAGACTTTCAAGGGCTTTCCTGGCAGTACATGTCCGTATATCACACTACAATAAACTAATAGTTATCAGTCTAAATACCAAATTGATAAATGCAATAGAGCTCGAGTTCCATCTTAAGCACAGAACGTCAACATGTAAATGTATCTCAAATTTATACCTCATGAAGTCAATTAAATCTGTGATATTTTTGTGCTCAATATATGTGTTTGTTTTAAGTTAATTTGTTGTAAGCTTCTGTAAAATTTGTAAATGTAATTATTTGGCATGTATGTGCCGAATAAACCCATCCATCTATATGAATGATTAGATATTTCCATTTCCACTAACAATTCCACTTCCAGTTCAATGACTTCGAAAAATGTTGAAAATGACAATATTCTACTGTCGAACGGTACCACATATAAGTAAAGTTCTCTACTTTGCGCAATTAAAATCTTATTCCACTGTAATTATCGAGCTTCCTAATAATTTAAACATTTTCTTCGGGAAATGCCAACTTTTATGTCCCCCAGTCTATACTGGGGGACATATTGTTTTTGCCCTGTCCGTTTGTTGGTTTGTTTTTTTTTTGTTTGTTGGTTTGCACACACTTTAACATTGGCCATAACTTTTGCAATATTTAAGATAGCAACTTGATATTTGGCATGCAATTGTATCTCATGGAGCTGCACATTTTAAGAGGGGAAAGGTCAAGGTTAAGGTCATTCTTCAAGGTCAAAGGTCAAATATATGGTTCAAAATCGCTCAAAAGGGGACATAATGTTTCACACATCACTTGTTGTTGCTGTTACCCATATTTGAAGTAGTTCATTCAAAATGTCGACCATTACACCAGAGGCAGAATTATGCAATAAATCGTCTGCTGATTCAGAGTGCCACCACAATAGCGGAAAATTGAAGAAATCAAGCAAAGTTAAACGGTTGCTAACAACGCTGTCAACTCCACAACAGTACTCTGTTAGTCACTTACTACAGTAGAGTTGTTTCCCGTGAAAACGAATATTTCGGATAGTTATTCTCCGAAAAATAAATCAGTGACCAAAATAAACATGTGTCGATTAGACTCGATTTTGTTGGAAACAAACAACGTTGATAATAATGGTTAATGTAAGTTAAATTGGAAATAATTCTTGTTTACGTCCGATGCGACGGATTAAAGATCATAATAAGCAGTGACAATCAAGTTTTAAATATGAACCGCCAATTGCGACAACTTCAAACTTAAACAACATAAAGCAGTAACATTTTAGATAAAATGTGCGAAATATCTTGATGTAGCATGCGGCGGAACACAATTTGTATAGCCTCTATGTGTAGTATTTTTGGCTAAAAACGGATTTTTTGGCATAATGTCAAAAATCAAACACGTTCCTATTGGTCAAAAGACGACAAACACGAAACGTTTCTGCATTTATTGACAAACAACATCAAAAGTTAAAAACAGTATCAAAAAAATGCTTTTAATTGCATTTTATTTTTCCAAAAATACAGGGCCACTTTCGTGAACCTATTCTAATATTTGAATGATATTTAGCATGACATGTGCTTTTGAGTGAACTTGCAGAATATGAGAACAATAATTATTTCTCATGTCTTATTACATCTTGGTTTGGTTTCAGTACTCAATTGCCGTAACAACATGTGTTTATTTCAAAATACGCCATCAACACAAGTTGAAAATGATCGAATGATGCAAAGATGGTGTTACATTCAACCTTGAATAAAAAGTTTAAAAAAATATCACGATTTAAATGCAATTACTAACCCAACCGATCCTAATTTTTGGCACCGACGATAAACTTTTTATTCAAGGTTGAATGTTTCACCATTTTGCATCATTTTATTATATTCGAAGAAAGAATAAACAAATAAAGATATAGACTTTTAAGATGTCTGTCATTTAAAATCTGTATTAAAGAGGGTAAGAACTTTTGTATATTTAATAGTGGCCGACGTACCTATCTACCCAATTTATTTATTTTTGTGGGTGGGGCGGGGGGTGGGGGAGCTGGATGTTTGCTGGAATAATCATATTATTTGTGTTTATCTTAATACCAAATTTTCAAAATCATACAATTGGTATTCTTGTTAAAGTTAAGTTGTGGGCTAATAATGGTCGTATGTATCAAATGCCGTGACTCACGTACAATAAACGTGCCTTTGGTAATTAGATTGAGCAAGACAGTTATCCCAATGTCGCCAGAAATTTGACTTAATTTGGTTACACACATTGTCTCGGTTGTTCTTCCCCAATTCTAAAGCCATCAATAATGTAAATATATTCCAATTCTTAACTGATGATCGTCTTATTAACCGTATTCTAGGGACAAAACACAAATCGGCGCTGATGTTGTGAAGAACAAAAATTCTCATTATAGATAATGCACACGCATTTAAAAAGAACATCTAAATATTTAAACGCACACTCTGTGGTAGTCCTCTCAGACAGCCCTAAGAACTACTTCAAAACCGGATGTATTTATGCAGAGCACTGTTTGTTACAATTTGAAGCAAGCATATACGATTGTTATGTCAACATTCTCGCAATCTTAAAGCAACAAATGTAAATGAACGATGAATATTACATCAATTTATTAACTATCTTTCAATGCTGTAAAAAAATCTCATATTATATTCAATAAAAATCGTAACGACTACCAACGCGTTTACCGTATTTGTGGCTGAACCACAAAATATGTTTTGTGTCGTAGGACCAAATCTGCACAGAATAGTGTGGGTTTCTCAACGTGAACATGTCTTTTTTGTACATGAATGCGTTTTCGACTGTACACACGGAAAGAATTGGCAAAACTATAAAACCTCTTATTTCTGGTACCACTTCCTCTAAACTTGTATTATATTGCTGTATTCATCAACGTTTTATATGTTGTTAAATAAGATTCTATATACTCGCTTTTACAGATAAGATCGTATATTCTCGCTTTAATAGATAAGATTGTATATACTCGCTTTAATAGATAAGATTGTATATACTCGCTTTAATAGATAATATTGTACATACTCGCTTTAATAGATGATATTATATATACTCGCTTTTACAGATAAGATAATATATACGCGCTTTAAAAGGTAAGATTGTTTACACTCGCTTTAATAGATAAGATTGTATATGCTCGTTTTAATAGATAAGATGTTATATACTCGGTTTAATAGATAAGATTGCATAAACTCGATTTAATAGATACGATTGTT
>VMBQ01006905.1:11993-25331 GCA_007657795.1 Dreissena rostriformis
GGACACAAAAGTGCCTATAGTAAAAAGCATTTTTCAAGATAAAAATGGCCATAACTCCTTTATTGACAGATGGTGTACAATGCCATTTGGCGTGCATCATCGTCTTATCCATATATATACTCATACTAATTTTCAATGAAATCCGCCAAAGCACTTCCAAGACATGGCTCCGGACACAAAAGTGCCTATAGAAAAAGCATTTTTTCAAGACACAAAGGGCCATAACTCCGTTATTAACAGATGGTGTACAATGCCATTTGGCGTGCATCATCATCTTATCTATATATATACTCATACCAAGTTTCAATGAAATCCACCAAAGCACTTCCAAGATATGGCTCCGGACACAAAAGTGCCGGACGGACAGCCGGACGGACGGACAGCCGGACGGACGGACGGACAACGCCAAAACAATATCCCTCCGCCTCTGGCGGGGGATAATCAATGGCAAGTAAATGTAGTTACACTCATGCATATGTAGAGGAATGCACAATTAAACATATAAGCATTCAGACTTATTTATATATAGTAGTGCACATGAGATGATGAATCATTTCCTAAATCTTCATTTTGGAAGCAACAATTGCAACAGTATATTATATAATGCTGAAATTCAAACACCCTGATTAATACATTTTATTTTTATTTATTGAATTCTAGTCATAGAAAAAATAAATAAATATGGCATTTACAAATAAAGGCACCAAATTCATACATTAATAATAAATTATCAACCCAGTCATTAACTTGATAAAAACAAAATGTAAGTTTTTATACCTGCCCTGGCACCATAGGTCTTTTTAGCCAGTACTACACTCGGCAATGATAGTCTGTATTGCATTAATACGCTATTTTTATTGATTCTCTTCCTCAAACTCAACAAATATTAGTGTTTATATCGCAAAATGTAATATGAATCAATTCTCACTTTCGGTTTGGACAGTTGTGTAAACACCGTAAATTATTATTACATATTGGACAATAACGTGGCAAAATAGTGTTGCAAAAGTAAATCTTTTGGATAACAGGTCAACATGCAAACAAAATGAACGTTTACAGTGATTTTTATATCAAAATTTCGGCAGAAATTAAAGCGCTAGTTTAAAACCGCGTCGTATACAGCCTCATAACAAAAGACGGATCACCATTTGGAAGGTAAATGAATACAAGATGGCGACTGAAATGCACGAGTCCACTCCAATCTGAACGCTTCGGACAGTGGGCTACACCACACACGATCGCCGTTATGGCGGAATTGTCCGAGGGTTTCCGATTGGAGTCCACTCTTCCGGAGCTATCCGGAGATGGTCGATGTAACACGATTGAATGCGGTCTTATCTCATGACCCATTTTGTATATCCGGTGTCGATATCATGTACTGGCATGTTTATTATTCTCCGCTTATTATTGTATCTAACACTTTAACAAGGTTTTAAAGTCATTTCTAGCTTGAACGAGGACACAGATTATGAATGCAAAATAAAACTTACACGGTTTACATCTGTGAATCAACATAATTATACAAATATTAAAAGTGATACAAGTAAAAATCATGTTCTGCCTGGAGTTAAACCCATTTGAATAAAACGTGTACTTTAGGCAACAACAAAACACAAAATGGCGACCACTTTAGGTTCATTTCATAAAAGTTCAGATATAATAAAGGATCATTTGTGTGGTGCTTGTGAAAGTAAAAATCTTGAAGAAATTGCCGAGTTGTATTGTGAAACTTGTCAGAAGTGTTTTTGTGAGCAATGTTATAATCTTCACAGTCAATTGTATGCCAACCATTTAACATATGGAAGAGTAGACATGAGCAAGTGGCCTCTCACTAAGAAGGTGGAGGACTTTCTACAGAAATGTGGCATTCATAACGACAAGAAGCTGGAGATGTTCTGTCAGGACCACAGTCAGTTGTGCTGTACCAATTGTGTTTTCCTTAATCACAGGTTTTATAAAAATGGGTTTGCTTAAATCACAGTTGATCAATAAACACACAATTTGCTTTTAAATTGTTAAGTGTTGTGATTATGAATATAAACATTAATTTCCATTTGAATATACAACTACTCCTACGAGCTTTTTGTTATGTATTCTAAAATGGGTATAAGCTCCATAGACCCTTAATGATTTGCATTTACCATTTCAAGATGGTCTTTGTTATATGTGTTTAGGTTGTGTTACGTTCTTCACATATTCAGGCTGATCGAAAACATATCAAGCTATTTCAAAATAAATATGCATTTGCTTTTACGGAAAAGCATTACCGTTAATTAATAAATATGCATTTCCGTATTTACAATAGTACTTTATTAGACCCCACATTATCATGAGTTGTATTTGTATATTTCAGAGAGTGCACAAGTGTCACACTAATTTCTGAGACAATCCAAAACCAACCAAATGACCATCGACATCTGTTTGACAAAGTTAATACTATTCTTCAAGAATTAAAGAAGCTACGTTATTGCAGAGAGGGAAGCATTCAGTCCGTGGAGGTATCGTATACTGAACGATTGCAAGAAGTCAGAGAAGTGCGACAGAAGCTAAACGCTGCTTTAGACGCAATCGAGAAAACAACTCTCAAAGAACTGGATGACTTGAGAACTTCACTGAAAACCTACCTACACACTGATCTTGAAAACTGTAACAAGTTAATGGATGATTTGAAAAAACTCAGTGAAGCTCTACTAGAACTTTGTGGTAAGAGTAACGCGGAGATGTCTTTTATAGGCAACACGAAAGGTCTGGACAAGATAAAGCAGTCTGAAGGATTTCTGAAGGAGAACTGGGTTAAGGTGGAAAGTACGTTATCATTCCAAGCTAACACAGATATTGAGCAGTACTTGTTAAAATATTTGGGTCTGGGAAAGATTGTACGAAGAGCCCAGTCCTTGGCAGTGCATGGGAACCCAAATCATGTATTGACTGTGAAACAAACCGATGAATATGATATGGAAATACCGAATGACTCAGAAACGACAAGCAATATCACAGGCATCTGCGTTATCTCTAATGATAACATTCTTGTTTCTGACTGCAGCTGTAAAAGGGTGAATCTTCTGGACAAGCACTACAAGGTGACCAGTCACTGCGATGTGCGTGTTTCTGGAGATATCTGTCAGATAAGTGCCCGTGAAGTGGCAGTTACAGCGGCTGAGGGTAGAACTTATGGGATCCAGTTTATCTCTGTGAATTCTGGGCAGCTTTTGAAGGGCAGGAAACTTCAGCTACAACATCTGTCTGAAGGTATTGCACATCATGACGGCCACCTGTATGTAACTTCCCGAAGTGCGCTGTACAAGTACTCTTTGACTGGGGAACTTGTGAAAAAGCTTTATGAAGACCTAAGTGATGGTATCACAGGTAACCATGAATACTTGTAGATTAAAATTAGTATTATTTTTTTTAACAAGTTAAAGCACCATATACCTTGCATTTACCGTTTCAAGGCTGTGTACCCAGATTTAATCGTGTATGTGCTGTTTTATAATTGCCTTCATCTGATAATACTAGCCGACGGTAATGGGAATTTTTCCCCTGTTTAAGTTTCGAAAATTTAATTATTACTATAGTGGCATGTAACCAAATTGTTACTTTAATATTAGATAATTTTGCTGTAAACAGAAAATAGTTAAAATACGTTCTTTCTTGTTCTAGGCTATTTATAAAATAATACACTGAAGTCATGACGGAATTGTTATTAACACAACATTTCGTTGTTTCTGAACATAAGGGTCACTATTTACATTAAGGTATATAACCAATAAATTTATCATTTTTTAAAGATATTTTATAAATAAATTTAGATTTATTGATTTAAATTGCTTTAATAAATTATATGACATTGCGTGTACTGCAGTGTGGAAATGTGCTGTGAGTCCAACTGGTGACAAGATTTATGTTACCGACTACAGCCGGCACCAGCTCCTCACCCTGACTAGAGATGGGACTATGCTCAATATCTTTACGGACCCTGAACTTCAAAATTCATGGGGCGTTCATGTGACTCCTGCAGGACAGGTCCTAGTCTGTGGACACACATCAAATACTATAATACAGGTGGACGTAGAGGGGAGGAGAAAGCTGGGTACTTTAGCTAAACAAACAGACGGATTGAGCCGTCCAATGTCAGTTTGCTACAATAGCAACACTAACTTAGTCATTGTGGGGCAATATTACCAGAATAAACTATTTGTCTTGGAAGTTTAATTATTTTAAGAAACATATATAAACACACGAGCTAAAGAGACCATGATAGCTTCAATATAGTTTCATAAATAACAGTTCAGAAATGTCATGTGTAAACAAAGGAAAGGCAATAAATGTCCCATACTGTGATCTCATTACCATTTAAGAACGCTTTATAAATATAAAATAATAAACTAAGTATTACAAAGTCTTCATTATATAAATTATTTTTTCCTTTTTTTTGCTTTAGGTTATTAAAGATGGCAAATGATCTTTTTTTTTTTTTAATAGTTAATACATCCAAACGTTTAGGCAACTTTACTTCAAATTAATGGTTAAACTTAAAGATGAACAAGCCCTTTTTTGACAAAAAAAAGTGATCATATTTCACATTTGACAACATTGACAATCGGTTGTTGTGAGCATGACACCGCCTACTAATGTAAACATTTGTTTTTCAAAAACCTCAAATGAACTGAAAAGTCGCGGCACAAAAAGTCCTTCTTTAACAAATTCATGAATTTGACATTTTTTTTAAATTGACCAATGATGGACAAAAATGGGTCATGTCTATGTTGTAAATATGTGTGTGTTATTATATTGGACTGATTAAAACTTTAAATACATGGGTATACGTGCTTGGGCACTTTTCTTACTGATTTAACATGGGTCTCTTCAGGTGCAACACTCCTTATTGTTTAAGTTAGTGATGCGTTACAGTTACAGACGCATGCGTGTCCCTTGTTTATTTGTTCACGCATGATTCCCCAGTTGATTTAATGTACGTATCACTATCATTGTCTTGGTTTGTTTAGATTGTTAGCCGTTTTAACAGTATTTCAGTCATATCATGTAGGTCAACTAATCAACGTAAAAATTTCATATGATATATGGTTACCAGTACAAAATAAATAGAGAATAATAGGTTGGTGACGTGGATGGAGAATGGTTATCTGGCAAGGCGGAGGAATTTATCGGAGATCGTCCGACGAGCCAGATAACAATTCTCCATCCACGTCACTAACCTATTATTCTATTTATCATGTCACATTTACAACATTTGAATTAAACCTTTAACACATTTTATTAAAGACAAATGATTTATTGACATAACAAAATAATTATTCTGGTCGTGCCTCCTACATGTACGCAACATTCCTAACAACCGAATAACTACCGATTGTGTTACGTACAAATTAGTTCCAAATTTAACCGTTCCTTTTAATACTTTTCTATTGAAAATATGAGAAGAACTTAAAAACGAATCGAGAATGTGATATTTTTATTGGTAGAATTTGAAAAAAAGATATGCAACCGCGAAACAAAAACTCAATTTTATTTGAACATTCAATTGAACAAAATGATGTGCACATTCAGTGTACTGTATGACAAAGTCAACGGAAATAGTCTAGCTTATTGAAATTGAGCCACAAATAAAAAAAATCGGAAATAATTATAATTACACGTAGCACATTATTTGGATAATTAAAATGTCGATTTCAGCTGAACCTGTGCTGTAGAATAGATTAATGCCATTATTTAAGCTTTGACAATACGATGGCGACAGTGCGATAGTACGATGGCGACGATGAGACAACACGATAGTACGATGGCGACAATGCGATAATACGATGACGACAGTGCGACAATACGATGGCGACAATGCGATAATACGATGACGACTGTGCGACAATACGATGGCGACAGTGCGATAGTACAATGGCGACAATGCGAGAATGCGATAGTGCGATAATAAGATGACGACAGTGCAACAATACGATTGCGACAGTGCGATACTACGATGGCGACTATGCGATAGTACGATGGCGACAATGCGATGATACGATGGCGACAGTACGATATGACTATCGCCATCGTAGTATCGCGTTGTCGCACTGTCGTCATCGTATTATCGCATTGTCGCCATCGTACTAACGCGTTGTCGCATTGTCGCCATCGTACTATCGAACTGTCGCCATCGTATTGTCGCACTGCCGTCATTGTATTATCGCATTTTCGCCATCGTACTATCGCGTTGTCGCATTGTCGCCCTCTGGATTTTAATGTGTAACCATGATAGCCCTAAAGGTATTCCGTAATTTTTAAATTCTTTGTTTTCACTTCTCATAAAATGAAAATGTCACATTCCAAATATGGATCGTATGCTGAACTCAATTGAAATGTTATGGACGCTTTTGGAGGTGACCTGTTGTGGTCAGTCATATGTAATTCCTTTTTTTTTAGTCCTTTATAACATGGTATACTAGAAAAAAACTTATTCGGTGTGGAGTATGGTCTACAAAATCGACAATATAGAAAGTACCCAGCAAACACACCTACGACAAAATAATTAATTCTAGTGCCACCAGCTTGGAACGAATAATGCAAAAACACATTGGGGGTTTTAACTGGTTGGATGGTACGCTGAACCTCACACTTAGCCCGGAATTAATAACTGACACACGTTAAACTTAACAGTAAAGTATGGTCATAGCATTATCATCCACATTAGAAAGCAAAACAATATAATTTATATTTATTTTAATTTCAATAAATGTATTCATTGGTTCAACATGCGCCAGAGCAAAAGAATAACAATATTCTGGGGTATGATATAATAAAGTAAATACAATTATCAACTAAATTCCTTCTTGCTAACAAGATGGGAGAAAGTAGCAGCATAATACTAAAAGTACAAACCCCAGATAATCTTCATGCATCTCAGCAAGAGACTGTTATTCCAGGATGTTACAAGTCCGATATAGTTTCCAATATATCATGATACAGAGTTCGAAAGATAAGACCATGTATTTGAAAAAAAAAACAACAGTATGTGTGCTGTAACTCAAAATAATTATCTTAAGAAATTACATACAGACATTCAGCTGTATGACGGCTGCCATTTTGAGCAGAAAAAAAAACTATCCAAAAATTTGAGAGGCTAGAGGCTGGTCTTTCGTGTTGTAAATGGTTATGCTCCTGGCTACTTGCAAGAAGAGATAGAGTAAAGATTTATTTTCAAATATAAATCCCCATCTGAGAGCAGTGACGTAAATAATTTTAAATAACTAATTTTGTTTCAATTGAATCTTCTTTTACACGTACGCATAACATATATGCGTCATACAATTTTAAGTGAGTTACAATACCACGTCGGGTACCTCTCAGTGCTCCGAAATCAATAGAGCGTTAACTGCGTTACAAATACTGCTGCCACCTGTAAACAGAGTTTGGAAACTCATTGTTAAGCTCACCAGAGCACAACGTGCTCAAGGTGAGCTATTGTGATCGCCTTTTGTCCGTCGTGCGTCGTGCGGCGTCAACATTTACCTTGTTTACACTCTAGAGGTCACATTTATTTTCTAATCTTCATGAAACTTAGTCAGAACATGTGTCTCAATAATATCTTGGACGAGTTCGAAAATGGTTTCGGTTTGTTGAAAAACATGGCTGCCAAGGGGCCTGGCAGTTTTCCTTATATGACTATAGTAAAACCTTGTTAACATTCTACAAGTCACATTTTTAGTCCAATCTTCATGAAACTTGGTCGGAACATGTGTCCCAATAAAATCTTGGTCAAGTTTTAAAATGGTTCCGGTTGGATTAAAAACATGGCCGCCAGGAGGCGGGGCAGTTTTCCTTATATGGCTTAAGTAAAACCTTGTTAAAACTCTAGAAGTCACATTTATTGTCCAATCTTCATGAAACTTGGTCGGAACATGTGTCCCAATCATATCTTGGACAAGTTCGAAAATGGTTCCGGTTGGATGAAAAACATGGCCACCAGGGGGCGGGGTAGTTTTCCTTATAAGGCTATAGTAAAACCTTGTTAACACTCTAGAAGTCACATTTATTATCCAATCTTCGTGAAACTTAGTCAGAACTTTTGTTCTTATGATATCTTGGATGAGTTTGAAAATGGTTCTGGTATGTTGAAAAACATGGCCGCAAGGGGGCGGGGCAGTTTTCCTTATATGGCTTTAGTAAAACCTTGTTAACACTCTAAAAGTCACATTTTTGGTCTAATCTTTATGAAACTTGATCAGAACATTTGTTCTAACAATAGCTCGGCTGAGTTTGAAAATTGTTATGGTTCGTTGAAAAACATAGCTGCTGGGGGCGTGGCAGTTTTCTTTTTATGGCTATAGTGAAAACTTGTTGACGCTATATTAGCCACATTTATTGGTTAATCTTCATGAAACTTAGTCAGAACATTTGTCCCAATGAAATCTTGGCAGAGATTGAAACAGGATCATATGAGCTCAAAACCTATGTCACTAGGTCAATTATAAAAAAAAACATGTTAAAAGTCACTGTTTTGGTCCAATCTTCATGAATCAGCGTGCATTTTTTCAGAATAGTCTAGTTCCTTTGACCCTCAGGTGAGCGCCTTAGGGCCCATGGCCCTCTTGTTTTTAAGTGCTGGTGATTTTGAATGCCATAATACTCGATTAAATGATCATTTAACAACAATTTAAGCAATTTCTTTACCTTTTCTCGGACATTTTTGGTTTAAATCGCCTTTCCATGGCAAAATAGTCAGCAGTTGTGAACGCTCGATCTATTTGAATCAAGAGACGAGAAGTATTTGGTGACAGCGAAAATGACGTATTAAATTGAGAACGAATCCAATGAGAAGGTACGAAATGAAGAGAACGAGGCAGCAGAGCTTTTGAGTTCTAATAGTATTTAGGCAAAGCATTTACAATACACAATACAAGAAGTGACATAATGCATGCTCTGCAGCAGACTATTATTTGGTCGTGAAGAAGAAGTTCGGTTTTATCCTTTTCTGCATTGTTGGGGATAGCATCTGTATAAAAGTAGCAGCTGGCATTATATTAATTTAGATCGAAAAAAGATAGACTGGAAATCGAATGACTAGAATTCCTGACCCCATAAATCTCAATGTCTGGTAAAAAAAAAATAAAAAATATCAGTCTCCAGACACACCTGATCGAGCCTGTTGGTGAAAGCGGTGAACCCCATGTCCGACAGGATTTAGCAAGCATTAGTCTGAATCTGATACTCTCTGGTGTGTGATCTGTAAACAATTAAAGTTTTTTGTTCAAATTCCGTCGCGGAAACTGTTATCAAACAGTGCCTTGTTTTTCATTATTTTCTAAAGGAGGTGGTCAAGTGCTCCAACGGACATGAAAAACCATTAGTTAGAATTGTTGAAATGAAATGAAACATCTTATTCAAACATTTACTAGCCATTTACCGAAATAGAACTGGTGACATACACACCACAATCAATACAGAGTATGTAAAATCATAGCCAAGAGACTGCTTTATATTTAGTGTGTAACTTAGCTGATACAGTTAAATCTATACTGTAAATACCTTAGTTAGAGATAAGTTTATAATGTAAACAATCTGACCCTAGACATTTTCAAGATAAATGTGAATGATAACCCAAAACGTCCTGTTGACGTCCTTACAATTAACCTGTTTATGCACATGTCAGGTGATTGTACAACGATGTTCATATGATGAGGAGACGTGAATGTAAGATAATTGAAATATAATCTGTATTTAATCTATTGGTTTTTCCATTTATAGAACATTTTATCAACATTGTCCTTTACCCAAGACCACGTTTCATGAAGATTGGACTATAAATAAAACTTATAGACTGTTCACAAGGTTTTACCATAGCCATATAAGGAAAACTGTCCCGCCCACTTGCGGTCATGTTTTTCATGAACCATTTTCGAACTCATATTAGATGTCATAAGAACAAATGTTCTGACAAAGCTTCATGAAGATCGATTCTAAATGTGACTTCTAGAGTGTTAAAAAGCTTTTTCTGTAATTTGACCTTGTGACCTAGTTTTTGACCTCACATGACCCAGTGTCGAACTCGTCAAATATACCATTGCAGAGGTAAATTTTGACGACGGACGACGAACGTCGAAAAAAAAGTCGATCACAAAATGTCAACTATATGTGAGTTGTTTAATAATTCTCTGATAAATGAGGAAGTTAATTGGAAAATATTTCGGGACGTATGAACTTGCGTGCGTATGGACGTGCTTTACCTTGTGCACCAACTTTGCATGTGTATAACAGAAGTCCCATATAAAGTAAACAATATAATAAGTAAACAATTAAATCGTATAGGCCTACTTCTTTCCTTGAAAAAAAAAACCCCTATTCAAAACAGTTTCTGGTTAACATTAAAAAATGTAATTGGTTTACTGATCGTTTCAGAAGGTTAACCGGTTAACATGTTGCATCCCTTTTATAAACCTAATTATGTGGCTTTGGAGGTTCAAATACGAAATACAAATTCCTTCATAAATATTTGAAACACATTAATTTCTTTTTTAAGACTACATATAAATTCTATGTGATTATCTTGCAAAAGACAGACAGTGTAAACAGGTCGTTAATCAACATTAACATTGTTTAATATCATGTTAAAAGTTTTAAATGTTTACAGATATCGCAGGTTAGCAAACATTAGTGTATAGTAACCTTTATTTACACTGCGGTCTGATATCATTACCCATTTTGTATTTCCGGTTTCAATATCACGTACATTGCCGACCCATGTACATTGAATGTTGAGTTTTCTAAGGTTACCGGTAACATTCCATCTAATGCGTTATACAGGTGCCTAGTGATTAACAGCTTGATGGTGGACACAGATTAAGAAAAATATTCAAACTGACAATCTTTTAATATGTGTGTAAAATATAAACAGTGAGACAAGTTTACAGTCAGTCAACCAGTTTAGAAGAATTGGTAACGACTCGCCCCCTAAACGACTCGCCCCATAACGACTCGCCCCATGTTTTATAACGATTCGCCCCAACTATATAACGACTCGCCCCACATATGTAACCACTCGCCCCATCATAGCTTATATGGTAGATTTTTTTTTTAAATTTGTTAATAGCCTAGTATCTTCGATTCAATTTCGGTCATGTTTATGCTTTATTTTGATTTTATTGTGTTTAAACAAAAGCGAAACATTAAAAAGTGGGTGGGTATGGAAAAATAAATTAAAAAATTGGCAAATTATAACCATGTCAACAATTTTACTATGTTAATACATGTTCAAGCTTACATATAGGAAAATAATTTAAATGTCGAAAATCTTAGCTAGTCAGTTTGCATAGACACTTACCTGTATTGCATGTGCGATGCTGCCATCTAGAACAGACCTCACACGTGATGCCATGCTGCAAGGAGCGGACGGCCTTCTGACAAAATAGGCACGCGTCCTCCGTCACAAATTTTCGATCACAAGCAATAACAATGACCCTTTTTATTATTAATTTATTTACGATTAACATAAAGTAAAAGCAAATTTCACATCCAATATCACAGCACGATATACAACTAGTAGCCTAAGTTTAACAGAGATAGCAAAATGATTTATTATACTTATGAACACAATCTTTACACTTTTAAACGTGTGTGCAATAATTGCGTTAAAAACTGCGAAACAACCACCAAAAAAAGCAAAAATGCTTGAACTATAGCTAGATTATAGCTTGAGCTATATTCGGCAAAAATGAAATTTCCGCAAAGACCATTTTCCATTTTTCTTTCATTTCAATTCCCATATATTTGAAAATATCTTGACCACGATGCAAGGTATTCACGCTTTCGCGGTTATAACATGTGTATTGTTGATTGTCATCACCCGCCCGCGGTAATGTACGTGTCAATTATGTTGTTAATTGATCGGTCTCTTTTATAACGATAATCCCTTTATTCTTGAGTAATTAAACCTGGGAATCTTTAATTATCGGTATGATCTTAGCCTTTGCTTCTTTTTATTAATATTAAGGAAAGTATGACATGAGACAAATGTGCCGATATCCAATAGTCCTTAATTATCACAAAATTGATGCTATATGGTAATATTGTTACTGTACATACATGTAAAAAAATACATAAGATAAAACTTAATACTAGCATCTTAATTTGACATTTAGTATATGTTTAATCAGTATTGACGTTACATGATCCCTAATGTTGTGTCGCCTGCTACAAAGTTCAAACTGCGACAGAGATCACTTCTCCGTCGTCTCATGACTCGTCTGTCAGTCTGACACAATTTTTGTCATTCAGAATATGCTTGCAATAGACGTGTATAAGGTCAGATATCAGGCATAAAAACGCACCAGCATGCGCCATTTGATGCTAAAGTTTATTTGAAACCATTGCGAACTTTCCGCGCTAATTGTTCACACCTACAAATTAAAAGAACCGCCATTTAAATAGCATTTTAAGGTAAACTTTGTGTGAAAGACACAAAAAAGACTAATTAAAATGCCCTTCATATAAGTGTTTTAAAATTGATTTGAAACGGGACACAAATACAAATGCAACTTTTATTGAATATTTAAGAATTTTTTGATAGGCATATTTATTATATGCAATAAGATTTTTCATAGAAGCACCGCACCAATAATAAATTAATTTTAGATATTCATTCTCTAGACATGTCGTGTACAGAATTTCATTCACTTTTTGTAAGTTATGGACAATGCCATATTTTTATGCTTTATCCACATACATTTTATCGTAATGATGAAAACAGTGATCTTAACAGTGTGTCTAGAATTTCAATAATGAATATATATATTAGTGTAATATAGGGCTGATTATGATGGTTATCAAACTATGCCGAACCTTAAATTCATATTCTGAATTGATTTCATTTATATTACCATATATAATAAAACATTTTATTTTGATAGGGCAAGTCGTTATATATGTGGGGCGAGTCGTTATATAGGTGGGGCAAATCGTTATAAAACATGGGGCGAGTTGCTATGGGGTGAGTTGTTACATTACCGTTTAGAATCACCCGGCAGGGCCAAAAAACCCTTCTTTCATGTAGCCGAATATCGGCTGCTTCCTCAACCGAAATAACCACTTTTTTCCCCAAATGGAACTCAAAAACTCAAATTTGAGGGGTAAAAAAAAAAAAAAAAAAAAAAAAAATCGGAAATTGGGACGGGTCCACTTGGGGATCTAAATCCACAGTCAGTGCAAGTTTGTATCGGTAGAGAATCTGTACCTTCCTAACTTTGTGGCCACCCAATATAATTTTTTTCATGTATAAACTCCATTATCCAAATAAAATACAAATTTCTTATTTTCCCCAAATAAGAAAAAATC
>VMBQ01006905.1:27721-49936 GCA_007657795.1 Dreissena rostriformis
ACAATCTCATGGTGTCATTCAGTCTTGGCATTATTTTTTTTGAGGCACTAGCCCGATCGGGCTACCAGCTTGGAAATTTCACTAGCCCGAATCAATTTTAACTAGCCCGAATTAAAGTTATTATTCTGTAACATTTGTTACTTATATGTCAGTCTTTGACCTAACCCACTCCATCCGGTAATAATACTAGTTATAGAGTCTAGAGAGATCAACTTTCTACTCTGTTCAATAAGCATCTACACAATGAGTGCCCAATGGAGATTACCGATTCAGTTCTGAATAAGCTTCTATAGCAGGGGTGTCAATTGTCCCAACTGTGAAATCCGGAAAATTAGACTGAGGGTCTGGGGCCGCACATCCCCAACTACGATAAAGGGCAGAGCTTCCCCCAGCCCTAACTAATTGTACTTTTTTTTAGTCTTTCTAGTTGCAATCACTGGTTAATATTTATTCTTTAATCTGATCTTGTAAACTATTTGTTACACATCAACCGAAACTGGTGACTTGACTTGAGGATACAATGCAAAATAGTATAAACCAGACCATTCGTATCACCGCATGTGTATTCGTCATTGTATAGAAAATGTTAAAAAGAACGTCGAAAATAAAAAATAAATAATTAAAATCGACGAAAAATACTGTATCCGAAAAAAGAATGTCCGGAAGATGTACGTGTTTTGCACATGAAATAAAATGTGCATATCGTTTAATTTCAGACAATGAAAACAAGTTTCCTAGCAAATACGTAATAAATATATACTTTTGTTAGAATATTGCTTTACAATATGCTAAGCAGATAGTGCAGTGCTTTACTTTGCAAATGTTTCAAATGTTGTTGTTTGCAAATCGATCGCTAAAAATATTTTAAGATGACGGACATTGTAAGATTTTCGGAAAGTAGCGAGGATTTTTTCGTCAGTTACCGTTCATGTCCGAACATCACCAGCCAATCAAAAATCAATAAATCAAATACCTGACACAATCGGTACCGAGTGAAAATTTCCGGAATGCAGAGGAATATTTCGTGCATGTTACTAAGTTCGGACACGAAAAAAAGCACTCGACCGATCGGGCTACCGGCTTGGAATTTTCACTCGACCGACGCAAAAATCAATCGACTCGGTCGTCGGTCGAGTGGGTTATGTCCAAGACTGCTACCGGTTTCACCGGAGGGGACTTATGGTTTGCGCTCTGTCCATCCGTCAGTCCATCCATCAGTCTGTCTGTCACACTTTTCTGGATTCTGCGATAACTTTAAGTTCTTCATATTTTTTTATGAAACTTGAAACATGGACAGATGGCAATATGGAGATTATGCATGTCATTTCATTTAGTTCATACGTCAAAAATTATGGTTGCTATGGCAACAAATATATAAAAAATAAAAAATCTGACAATGGTGGAGCCGGTAGGGGACATCATCGCTTGGCAATAGCTTGTTTATTTGTGCATCTCCACATTGTTCATTAACATAGCATGTTTATTGATTTCATTAATTTTATTTATTGAATACTCTCAAATGTTCAGGCTGTATATAAACATATCAAACTTAATATGCATATTTACTATTGACTTGAACGGAAATGCATGACCTATAAATAACAAACATGCATGTACTTACATAGTTACATAGTTGATTCTGGTAGAAGGATTACTCCTGTGACACCAGCTCTAGGTTTTTGTCACTGTGGCGGATTCATTGTCCTTTCACGATGGTGGATTTATAATCATACTTTATCTCTTGATCCATCCAGAACTTATCAAGTCTCAGTTTGAATGTTTTGAGTCTTTAACACAAGGTGGTAAGCTATTCCATAGATCAACGGTTCTGTATGTGAATGAGTGTTTCTTTAAATTGTAGTTTGGTCTAAATTTATATAGCTTTTACTTACACCCTCTGGTTATTTGGTCAGCCACTTCTTCACTTTGTAACGTAAACATATTTCTGGGGTTGTAATCATATTTCTCATTCATGATCTTATATGTCTCTATCATGTGTCCATGAATACGTCTTTATGACAGGCTTGGCAGTTTCTGAGCTTTCAGTCTTTCTTCGTACGGTAACTCGTGTAATTCAGGGACCAGTTTTGTAGCACGACGCTGGACATTCTCTATCAGGTCTATATGCTTCNTATCATAAGTTGTCACAGTGTGTTTGTACATTTCAGACAGTGCACAAGTGTCACACTAATTTCTGAGACAATGTGTTTGTACATTTCAGACAGTGTACAAGTGTCCCACTAATTTCTGAGACAATGTGTTTGTACATTTCAGACAGTGTACAAGTGTCACACTAATTTCTGAGACAATCCAAAACCAATCAACAGACCTACAACGAGTGTTGGATAAGATTTACACTATTCTTGAAGAACTAAAGAAAGTCTATCATTCCAGAGAGGGAAGCATTCAATATGTGGAGATATCATATAATGAACTATTACAAGAAGTCAGAGAGGTGCGAAAGAAGCTAAACTCTGCTTTAGATGCAATAGAGAAAACAACTGTGAAAGAACTGTATGATATTAGGACTTCACTGCAAGCCTCCCTCAAAACTGATGTTGACAACTGTAACAGGTTGAAGAATGACCTCAAAGAACTTAAAGAAGCTATACAGGACCTTGAAGATAAAAATAATGTGGAACTATTGTTTATTGCCAGTCAGAAAGGTCTAGAAAAGATGAAGCATTGTGAACAATTTCTTAGGGAGAATTGTGTTAAAGTGGACAGTTTGTTATCATTCCAAGCTAACACACATATTGAGCTGTACTTGTCCAAACAGTTGGGTCTTGGAAAGATTGTACAAAGAGCCAAGTCCATGGCAGTTCCAGGGAACCCAAGTCAAGTATCCACTGTGAAACAAACCAAGGAATATGATGTGGGAATACCGAATGACGGGGAAAGGAAGAGCTATATAACAGGCATCTGTTTGATGGCTGATGATAAAATTCTTGTTGCTGACCACAACTGTGATAGAGTCAGTCTTCTGGATGAGCACTACAATGTAATCAGTTACTGCGATGTGAGTGTTTCTTTAGGAGACATCTGTCAGATTAGTAACAGTGAGGTGGCAGTTACAGTGGCTGAGGGTTACATACATGGGATCCAGTTTATCTCTGTGAATTCTGGGCAGCTTGTGAAGGGCAGGAAACTTCAGCTAAGACATGTGTGTACTGGTATTGCCCATCATGACGGCAACCTGTATGTCACCTCCACAATCGCACTGGGCCAGTACACTTTGACTGGGCAACTAGTGAAAAGGCTTTATGAAAACTTAAGTTGCCTAAACAGTGCAGTCAGAGGTAAACATAAAAACATATAGAGTGCAATAATTCTATATTATTATATAACTACTAGAATTATTAACAGAATATGATAATGCAATGAGAAAATGTAAATGAAGAGTTAGGTAAGCCATCAAACCGGTTTAAGCACCATATGCAGCCAGCAGGATTGAAACTAACTTTTCACAATTTTGGTTGCCCAGCTAAATATATGTAATAACTAGCCCAAAACCATGTCATGTGTATATTATCCTTTCCTTATATAAAATAATAGATAATTAAACAACTGTACACCACTGCTGACATGACACTCTTTCAATGCATCGTGTCTTATTATGAGCCTGAATGGAATCATTTCCTAGTCCTAAATAAATGAATATTTTTAAACTGATTATTATTCCTTGATTTGCAAATTTTTATTAAACGTTTAATTGCACTGAATTGTTTCACGCTTTAAAGAAGCTAGTTGCCCAGCCGGACTACCAACATTTGAAATTGAATTGCCCAGGCCAAATTTACATCTTAATTATGTAACATTTCAGGTTATATAGGGTTTAAGTGTGCTGTGAGTCCAGCTGGTGACAAGATCTATGTTACCGACTCTAACCAACACCAGCTCCACACCCTGACCAGAGATGGGACTGTGCTCTCTACCTTTACAGACCCTGAACTGCAAGGTTTATGGGGTATACACGTCACACCTGCAGGGCAGGTCCTGGTCTGCGGAAAGGCATCCAACACCATTATACAGGTGGATAGAGAGGGCAAAAGAAAAGTGGCTGCTCTTGTCACAAAGATCGATGGAATGACAGGCCCAGTTTCTGTTTGTTATAACAGCAACACTAAAGCAATTATTGTGGGGCAAGCTAATAGCAACAAACTCCTTGTCATTTAAAGGGACCTGTTCATGTATTGGTTAATTGACAAAATTGAAAAAAATTGTTTCAGATCTGCAAATTTTCGTTCTAGTTATTATATTTGCGAGGAAACGGTAATACTGAACATTTACCCTGCTCTAAAATATCCATTATATTCATTTTATGACGATTTGAAAACCTGAAAATTATTAAGCGTTACAAACGCGAAACGATCCAATAATTTGGAGAGTTCTGTTGTTATCGTTATATTTTGTGATATTACGAGGATTACTTAATCATATACACATCTGACTATATCAGCATGAATGGCCGAATGGTTTAAGCGCTAGACTTTTACTCTAAGTGTCAATTGTTGGAGCCCCAGTGTGGATTACTTTTTTTTTCTTTTTCAGTTTTATTCTTGTTTTATACTGGAGCTATTTAGTTCCGATGTTTACATTTTATCAATTTAGAGCATTTAATGACAAACTTCAAAACATGCTTAACTCTGTGAACAAGTCCCTTTAAGTACAAGTGAATAGAGAATAATGATAGCTTCAATGCATTTTCAATATATGTTCAGAAATGTATTTTCTATTTGTATACCTGTGGAAAGACAACAAATGCATTCGAAAATGGTAGGTTAATACCAAATCTTATTAAAATTATCTCAAGTCTGAGCCTTCTTTAATGTTACTATCTGCTGAACGGATCTTCTGACATCCTAAACGATGTCAAGTACAAATGAATTTTCCATAAAAAATTAAACCGTTGCATTCAAAGGTCTTTTTTATACTTTGTATACAAATAAACACAAAGTGAAATATCAGTTGCAGCAGGAGGAAAGAAACCTTTTTTTTATCATGTGGCCTTTTATTCATGGTAATTTGTCGAACAGTGAGTCACAAAACAAATGTACTACATGACACACAAATACAAAACAGACCTCACACACCACACAAAAACAAAACTAACGCAAAAAAAAATGGGGTCATCGCCTGGGATAAAAACTAGCCGTATTAACTTTAAAAGATATTTGATTGGTTGAAAAATTTACACCTGGGATTGTACTGAAAGGTCAACTGAATGTGACCTCTTATGCGATGTCATCAGATCCTTACAGTGACACATAAGTATGCAAGCATTAGGATTGGATTTAAATGAGGTTGGGAGAAAGCCCAGTACCATTTTCAACAGCTACAAAAACTGAAAGGTAGTTGATGGTTTTCCATTTTAAGACATAGTTAACATATAAATTTCTTTAACAAAAACGTGCATTTGATAAATTACTTTGATGGAAAAGCTTGGAACATGTGTTATTAACAAGCCATTTTAGCGTTTCAGTTATGGGCGCATGTTTGCCACTCATTATTTTTTTCACAATGCTTTGACATTTGATTAACTGCATGATTCAATGTGCATATTGTTTTTTATTGTTTGAATGTTCATTTTATGTAATCACTACTTTGAACATGTGTTGTTCATTGGTTTGCATTATAAATGTGAACATGATTAAATCAATAAAGTTAAGTGGTTATTTTTAGTTTCTACAACGCTAAAAATGATTACCACCAACAACTTAATTTTTATATGAAAACGAATCTCAGTGAGTGTACAGGATTGTTTTACATTGGGTTGTCATACATGTTTATGTCAGAGTGAACAAGGGCCGTTTGTAAAACACGCATGTCCCCCGAAATGGGCTGTCAGTTGTAGTGGCAGCCATTGTGTGAATACGTTAGAGTGTGATTGGCAATTAAAAGAAGAATTTCTCGCGTGACTCATGGAGTTAGTGAGTTATCATCCGGAAACCATTTTACTGTTTCAAGTCACTGTGACCTTGACCTTTGACCAAGAGTACTGAAAATCAATAGGGGTCATCTGTCAGTCATGACCAATGTCCCTATGAACTTTTCTGAGCCAAGGCTTAAGTTTTTGAGTTATCATCCGGAAACCTTTTTACTGCTTTGAGTCACTGTGACCTTGAACTTTGACCCAGTGACCTAAAAATCAATAGGGGTCATCTGCCGGTCATGACCAATGTCCCTATGAACTTTCCTGATCCTAGGCTTAAGCGTTCTTGAGTTATCATCCGGAAATCATTTTGCTGGTTCGAGTCACTGTGACCTTGAACTTTGACCTAGTGACCCGAAAATCAATAGGGGTCATTTGAAGGGGGACATAAAAATATAATTTCCAATCCCTTTTCTTTGGTTAAACTTCCTAATGAAGATTTTGTGTAAATGCAAGCCAATGCTAGGAAATTTTGCTTATACCCCAGTTATTAACAAAAATTAAGAAAGTCAAGTTTAAAACTTGTGCTTAAAGTACAGTTGAGGTATAAGACAGACCTTTGTTCAAAAACTGTGGAATGTTTTGTATTTTATTTTGCAAATTCTCCATATTACTGTTTGTTATGCATTTTAAAGCCATATGAAATGAATATGCACAATTGAGTTGCAAGTCAAAGATTATAACAGATAAAGCACGATATGTAGTAGAGAAGCTCACATTATATAATTGTTTATGTAACAAGTGGCTATAAAATAATGTTCTATATAACCAAACATTGTATTGCGCATAGTACAACACAAGCAATACATGGATTAAAACTGAGGTCTTTCTCTTTGGATTGTAAATGGGCCTCGCTCTGTGAAAATGTGGTTTAATGCATGTGCGTAAAGTGTCGTCCCAGATTAGCCTGTGCAGTCCGCACAGGCTAATCAGGGACAACATTTTCCGCCTACTCTGGATTTTTGCTAAGAAGAGACTTTCTTTAAAAAAAAAAAAGAAGCATAAAAGCAGAAAGTGTTGTTCCTGATTAGCCTGTGCGGACTGCATAGGCTAATCTGGGACAACACTTTACGCACATGCATTAAACCCCCTTTTCACAGAGCAAGGCTTAAATCTATGTTACCAGCCACCATCTGCAGCAGCTCCTCACACTGGCCTGGGATGAGACTGTGCTCTCCATCTTAAACCTTAACCACTCGGCTACGCACTGTGACGAGTTTGCAGTCCCTTACAAAATCAAATTGAATTTGAGACCTTTCTTACTAGGTTAAAGTTGTAAAGGCTTCATTTTCAAATCAAAGATACTGATGAGCAGCAAACAGCATAAAACCTGACCGGTTTTATGCTGTTTGCATTAGCCATTTTAACTTCGCTCTAAGAGGGAAAGGGTTAATGGACCCTGAACTGCAATACTCATGTGGTGTACATGTGACATCTGCAGGACAGATCCTGGTTTGTGGATACTCATCCAACACTATTGTACAGGTGGATGCAGAGGGGAAGAACAAGCTGGCTACTCTGAAGGAAGGAGTGAGCGGCCCAATGTCTCTCTGCAACATCAGCCTCAATATCTCAATATATTTGGGGAAATATAACAGCAACCAAATCCTTGTGCTGGATGTGTAGTTACTAGGATGGGTTTATACAAGATGCAAACATAAAATTATTTATGTAAATTTCACTAAAACTTGTCCATAAAATGTCATTTGTATACCGGTCGATAGTAAGGATTTGCCCATATAATCTAAAGAGCTACACAATTTTGAAATGAAAGCTCAAAAGATAAAATAAGTAATAGTATCTATATTATTTTTAAACTAGAGCTATTGCTTAAGATAAGTTATAAACACAACTCTTTGTAACAGATGTTGGGGTTTTACAATAAAATATTATATTTTGACCTTTGATAACTGTTACCTTATAGGCAACCATCTGGTTCCTGCTGGTGACTCGGAGACAAAACTATGAGCAGCGCTCTGTGAAAAGGGTTTTTTATGCAAGTGCGTTAAGTGTCGTCCTGGATTAGCCTGTGCAGTCTGAACAGACTAATCTTGGACGACACTTTCCGCTTTTATGATATATTTTGTTTAAATAAAGTCTCTTTTTAGCAAAAATTTAGTTGCTGCGGAAAGTGTAGTCCCTGATTAGCCTGTGCGGACTGCACAAGCTAATATGGGACGACACTTTACGCACGTGCATTAAACCCCCTTTTCATAGAGCGTGACTCGTATGTATTTCGTAAGTACCACCTCATGATATTCTTGTTGTTGACAGCAACACACAGTCTTATTATGGGTTAATATTAATGCCAGGATATTTCAAAATCCTTCAGTGCGTGGTTATGTTGTAAGAATAAGCCTTTTCACTAACCTACCTTATATATTGACCTTGCAAAAACAATCATGGGATATTTAATATGCAGCAAACTTTTACCAAAAATATGCTTATCATTTTACAAGCACTTACATTAAATATAGACAAGGTCATGGACAGATGTATACGCCCATCGTAAAAATGGACCAAGTATTAAACCCATGACCCTTGGGGTTTCAGGGATGAAGATTTTAAAAGTTATTTACTATACAAGTCTATATAAATCATGGGACCGTTGGAAATGGTTAGTTTAAACCCAAGGGGCATTAATTTAACAAAACATATTATAGGAGAACCATACAATGTCACAGGAAAACCATACAATGTCATACAAAAATATTGAAAGCCTGACCCTTGGTGATCTACATATCCAATCGATAGGAACCATTTGATCAATTTTGATAGAGGGTAACCTAATTATTAATTCTGTGACATTTTTTTTAAATCTCTCAAGGGATTAGAAGGAGGGGTTGTAAGAAGATTTTTTTTTACGAACATACCTCATGCACGCACATACTGACAGAAGACGGACATCACGGTATCTAAAAAGCTCCCCATGAACATAATGTGAGCTAACAAGTTCATGCTTATAAATCCTATAGCAATTTGTAAATTATTTTGTTTCGAATTAAGCCATTAAATGAGTGGAATCAATTCCAATATGAACAGCTATATAAATAATAGTGACCAAAACGTTAACGTTTATACCATTTATACAAAAATATTTATACAAAAAATGAACCAAACTATATTAACTCTAAACATTGAGATAAATTACAAAACCTCCATTGCTTGTTAGTTATGAATGCTAATATTGTTCATTCGGGCTGACGTCCATCTTGTAGCAATACACATGATTGTCTCTGCAACCAAATACTACAAAATTGTCATACACTGCAGGGGATGACCAAATCTCCTTTTGAAATCCTCCAACACGGCACAGAATATCAAACGTTGATGCGGAAGCAATATTTATCCCATGCTTGTCAGTAAAGATCACTGTGTTTATTTTCTTAGCATATGAAGTACAGTTGTCTTCTGTGTTATAAGTTCTACGCTGGGTATGTGTTTCATCAATTTCTTTCCCGACACATTCAATACACAGCGTGTATGGAAAAACAGAAGTCGGAATACCTGAAGGTATAGATTTTGACGTTTCTATACATCCGTTTTCTACATTGATGACTCCAAAAGCACTGTCAGTATTGTTACTGTCATTATGTGTTCCAAAGAATACTTTTGATGGAGTTCTGTTTTCCCCCCTTGCGAAACCCCAATCGGACATCTCTAAAGCTGGAGGGGAAGATATTCGGCCAGTATTACAAACGCTGGTCTTCCAAATCTGTAAGGAAACAATATGAACCTATCACGAGCATTTCCAAAGCGAGACATTCCTGCATTTTAATGCTCCTACAGGAAAATGAACGTGTTTACATTTAGCAAATACCCTGCATAAATAACTGTGATGCACTGGTTTTCTGTTTGCCAACTTCATGATGCTATGATTTAAATGTTCTTGTCATATTAAAATACTATGTTTTAGCACATTTTTAACAATAATAAAGAAGCATGCATTATCAAATCTTTAGTGAGCATAAACTTATCAGCAGACTGTTTTAGTCTAGCAGATGTAATTAATATAACATAAGGCGTATGTGGCTTCATGTTTATTCATTCATACCCAAGCTAAGAAAAATAAAACCTGAAAACCTTAAATAAGTTTGATAAAAATTGAGAAACGCATGTTCACAATATTTAATATAAAATAGTTACCAGCTCTCCACTGTGACTGATGTGATACAGGTGTCCGTCCGTACACGCAACAAGAACGCCCATCAAGGTCACAATGGGAGACACCAGGACTGGGAGGCCAATCTTGTACTGCCACAATACCCGGCCCGTGTCCTTAAATACAACGTTGATTGGTTAAAAGATATGGGCCTCGCTCTGTGAAAAGGGGGTTAAATGCATGTGCGTAAAGTGTTGGTCCAGATAAGCCTGTGCAGTCTACACAGGCTAATCAGGGACAACGCTTTCCGCCTTAACTGGTTTTTCCATCAAGAAGAGTCTTTCTTTAAACAAAAAATACAATAAAAGCTGAAAGTGTCGTCCCTGATTTGTCTGTGCGGACTACACAGGCTAATCTGGGACGACTCTTTATGCCATTCATTAAAGCCCCATTCACAGAGCGATGCTCATATTCTGAAGACGTCCAGAAGAGATTCACTATAACCACGAATGGACACAAGTCCCCAAAAAGAAGTTCGGTATGTATGAACAGTTGTTTCCATTTTCATTATATGGTAAGAATACAATCACATACAGCAACAAAAAAACTGTTTTCTGATGATGTCACAATGATGAGCATTGGAACATTTAGATGGAAGCTCAATGTGCTCAGTTAAATGAGGTTCTCATTTTAATTACAGTAATTTTGCCACTGTTTTCGGGCTAATAACTAATGCATATCATATTTAAATTTGTTTGAACTATTGTTTTCTATGCCACACTCACAAATCCACTTTAATTTCTAAATAACCTACACTATCAAGAGGAAAGACCACACCGTATCGAGAGCTGGTGAAGTAAACATGGTGCGGACAGTGACTGACGGCTCCTGATGTTTTACCCGGAAGATCTGGCAGTGAAACCCTCCATACCTCTCTGTATTCCTGGAACATAGATAACTTATATCAAAGTTCGTATTTACAAAAATATTTTGCTTGTACTTATTGGATTTATTATTGACCTACAATAATACGAAGACCTGCAAATAATACTGAGTTTGCATATATCTAAATATGCTTAGAAGGATGCATATCTGAATATATGCAGAACATATATGTGTACCTAAGAATTACAGCAAATTTAGTCTCAATGGAATCAATATTAACATTAAATATTCCAATGGACTTGTAAGCCGAATCTGTATACCTAAATTTTAAATAACAACCTTTTTAATAAACTTCAACATGGCTTACCTTTACGTCAAGGCAGAAGTAAAGGTCGTTAAAATTGCGCACAAAAACGTGACCCGAGACATCGTCGACTGTGGGAGCACACTGCAGTGCAGACCCGGTGTTGAACTGCCACAAGATGGCGCCACTATGGGAGTCTAGAACGTGCACGTAGCCATCAACGCAACCTGAAGTGGAAGAAATTTCATATGACCTTTGTAAACCCCCTGATGAACTGTCAAACATTATGATTGAAATCATACCATCTATACAGTTTCTGTATAAAAAAGAATGGAAGTTGAGGTACAATCTTACAATTTAACAAGAGCAGAACATATACTAAACCATTCTTTGCAGCTTTAAACAAACACATGCGTTTTATGTATCTTCATGAATGTCTTTTTGTGACAAAGCATGTAACGCTAAATGAGGAACCTGGGTAAAGAATACAAATATTGTTGAACTTTTTTTCTTTGAAGCTGTGCACTGAAAAATACCAATAATTCTTGGGAATTTAATTAACTAGTACACAATAATCTTGGCAAAGAACCATGAAACCGACTGATTTGCTGGACCATAATCATCAGTTAATTGCTATCCGTTCAACTAGCCATATAGGCAAAACAAAAGAAACGCAACAGAGAATATACATGGTAGGTTGAAAAGCAGGCCGTACTAATAATGCTATTAAGTCAATGGCAGTTGCTGCCTTCAACCCTTGATCAGAAGAATGGTAAAAAAAGCAAAAATATGAACAAAGTGAACTATACTACAGCTATAGTTGCATCAGCAGGAGATCATTCTTATCATCACTAAAATGTTCCTTTTTGAGGCAAGTGGCCCTGTCATTTATAAACATGACAAACACATGACAACTAGAAATGTTTCACAGACATGACATATGTTTGGACACCAACAAATTCAAAACATAATTTAATCTCAGTGAACAAAAGACAAGAGGCCATAAATCAGCCAAAATTGGTTGCAGCCGATATTTATTACTTAACAATCATTAGTCTACACATTAAAGTAGTTCAGATGTACAAGTTTGAGCGTAAGCTTCCAATCCGTAAAAGAAGGATTTAAGGACAATATATTCCATAGTAGTAAAAATGACAAACAGCCATATTTCTGCCAAATCTTGTCACGGCCAACATTTTTTTCTTTACTATCATCTGTACACTAAAGTCATTTAGCTAAGATTGTTTCAGCAAAATCCATCCAATAATTAAAGAGATGAAAGCACAAAAAATTGGGCAAAATATTCTATTTTGGAAAAACAGACTACATGAACATGTAACAGCCATAATTCTGCGAAAACACGTCACAACCAAAATTTCCTTTCTTTACAAACATCTACACATCAAGTTTATAAAATTGTAAAAGTTTTAGCCTGATGCATCCGCTTATTAAAGAGAATTTGAAAACATAATCATCAGGACATACGGAAGGACAGCCATACAGACTGATAAGTGCAATGCTTCTATGTTGTCATAATTCAGTCGTCAGAGGTTGTTAGAAGTACAGCTCTTTTTGTTACGTGGATGGAACATACCTACAATCTTTCTTCCACCTACATGTCGCTTGGCAATCTTCTTTGGATACATGGCTAACTTGGTATTTTATTATATTTAAAAGATAAGCCATATGTTTTTTTTACAAATAACTTAAAACCCTATCCCTGAATTGTTTTAATAGATTTTCGATTCTAAGAACGCTAGCACAGTATAATCATGTGTGTGGTATAGTATTCATGCGGCATGATTAACCATTTATACTTTCATATTTTGTCTGCATGTGCACATTTGATTTATATCGTTTTAGATTCTCATTTGGCTTGTGATTAACCCTTTGCATGCTGGGAAATTTGTCGTCTGCTAAAATGTCGTCTGCTGAATTTCTTAAATCAGCATTTTCTTCACTTTTTTTCAAAGACCACTCTCAGAACAGCAAACAGTTTGGATCCTGATGAGAGGCCACGTTCTGTGGCATCTCATCTGGATCCAAACTGTTTGCAAAGGCCTTCTTAATCCGGTTCCAGCGCTCAAAGGGTTAAATCTGGGCTAAGTGTGAGGTTTGGGTAGCCATCATACCGGTTTGAAAACCCAATTCTTTGCATTGATTGTTCCAAGGAGATGTCAGTTTTAATCATAGATGTTTGAAGTCCGTGTTCTGTATTGATCAAAGAGTATAAGAACAAGAATAACTCTCCTGATAGAATCTTTTGTTTCATTGTTTGCTATATTATCGGTAATGCGTCATACTCGGTGGGAACATTAAAACAAACACCAATGAATAAAACCTTGGAACGGTCAATGCTAAGAATAGCCTTGAGGGTTTAAAACAGGTTTAACAGCGCCCAAACAACACTCTTGGCCCATTTTTTTCATACAGTATTAATTAAGTTTAACCTAATAGCATTTACAAATATAATTCAAATCAAACTGCAATAAAAGAGAATACAGCTCAATTTAATAACAATTAAATTTTACAATGGTTGCATGCTAACCAGAGAACCAGAACTCTGTCTGAGACATAACAAAACGAAACAGAAACACGTATCAACTGCATCGTTTCTTTATTAAACTTTGCCTTGTCTTTTATTTAAATGCTTAAAAGATATGTCATCATATACTGGTACTACAATATTCAGATCAGCGTCATGCACTACAGCTCTACAAGTCTGTAAGCCCTTGTAAAGATTATTTTATTTAGATCTAAATTAGTTGGCTTTGAACATTTTCATATTGTTATGTTCTTACCAAAGAATCCATGATTTCTTGGCCAAATTGCATACTGAAATTACTGTTTGACCAAGGCATAATGCTAACATTTTCATACAGAGCCCATGAAAACTGACTCAAGAATGGAAATTAAAATGGTTTACCGTCATGTATTAAACCAAACATACCATAACCCAGCCATTGTTGATACATACATAATAATTATCATAACTTACACACTATAATTTTGGTTCCACAAACACTGAGCGCAGCTTGTTCCATGATCCTATACGGGAACGTTAGACTCCACAGAATGGTGCCGGTGTGCAAGTCAATGGCGGAAAACATGTAGGAGTGGGAACCGACATACACAACTGACCTATACAATAAATACAATTACTCTAAACAATGTCAACATTTTCTGGGTGTTTAATGCAAGTGTAAATATAGAGCTTGTCAGAAAACACAAATATAATCCATTAAACTAATTATATAAAAGACAACCCTCCGGTGATTGCACACATGCGAAAGCATACAAAACTGAAGCACAATATGTGTCGTGTTCTGAGAAAACTGGGCATAATGCTTGTGCGTAAATTGTCATCCCAGATTAGCCTGTGAAGTCTGCACAGGCTTATCAGGGACGACAATATCCGCTTTTATGACATTTTTCGTTCAAATGAAGTCTCTTCTTAGCGAAAATCCAGTTTAGGCGGAAAGTGTCATCCCTGATTAGCCTGTGCGGACTGCACAGGCTAATCTGGGACGACACTTTACGCACATGCACTTTTCCCAGTTTTCTCAGAACGCAACTCATATGGTCATGCAAACCATACCTGTGTTTTCCTATAGCTATGATCGGACTGGCGTCCACACATTTCTTCATGTCATTTTTCCAAACCAGCTCCAACCGAACCCTGGCCTTGTTAACTCCAAGCGTAGATACCTCTTCATGGCCATTGTTCTCAGGACACAGTTTTTCAATTATGTTTCGTACTAAATGATCATTTACTCCGAGATCCAAAGCTGGCTGTAGAATGCGACATTGATTTCCGCTACTAATAGACACCAAAAAAGGTTCAGAAAACACTTTCCTCTTTACACCATTTTTATTTGCACTTTCAAGAGTCGATACAGAACTGAAATGTTGGAAATATGATATATCAAAGGTTTTGTCTGCATCAGTAGAACTGCTCTTTTCAGATTGTACACGTGATTGGTCATCAGTATCATCTCCCTTTATTTTTTCATTTTCAAATGAATATTTTCCTTCAGGTTTAATCGGATTTAATTTCCTTCTTTTTATTGATGATGTCGAAATATCACCATTGACTTCACCGCCCACACTAGTTTCTTCTGAACCAGCCGCCGAAGCCAGACCATTGGAAATATTGTTGTTATAACTTCTTACAAATTCTGTATCACCTTCATTCAACACAAAAGTGCCAGGAACATGCCTTGAAACCATATTGGTCTCATTTTTAGAAGAATCCAACAGGTTGTTTTCATTCCCAAAAAGATTATATACTACTTTCTCATTCAATTCTGGCAGGGCAGTCTTCTCATATATGCATAAATCTTTTTCTCCATTTCTTGCAGCTGCAATTACGTACTGCTTCACTTGCTCGATTGTCTGGTTCATTAGAATATCCATCAGAAAAGGTAACCTGAAATCCATACAAATGAGATAATAGCTTACTACTATATAGCCAACTGCGAGTTATAACGGGACAAATAAGAAGGTTTGCATCCAATCAAAAGTAAAATTTGATTTTGCTTTTTTACATTCCTCATTAAAGCCTAGCTCTGAGAAAAGGGGGTTAAATGCATGTGTGTAAAGTGTCGTCCCAGATAAGCCTGTGCAGTCCGCACAGGCTTATCAGGGACGACACTTTATGCTTTTCTGATATGTTTCCTTTAAAGTAAGTCCCTTCTTAGCGAAAATCCAGTTTAGGCGGAATGTGTCATCCCTGATTAGCCTGTGCACACTGCACAGGCTAATATGGGACGACACTTTATGCACATGCATTAAATCCCCTTTTCCCAGAGCAAGGCTCATTTAGTCAGTATATGAGACATTTATGATCAACCTGCCAAAACAGCAGGCCTTAACCCTTTGCATGCTGGGAATTTTGTCGTCTGCTAAAATGTTGTCTGCTAAATTTCTAAAATTAGCATTTTCTTTGATTTTTTTTCTAAGACCACTATCAGAATAGCAAACAGTTTGGATCCTGATGAGACGCCACGTTCTGTGGCGTCTCATCTGAATCCAAACTGTTTGCAAAGGCCTTCAAAATCCTGTTCCAGCGCTCAAAGGGTTAACACGTTCAAATGAGGCCCAAAGGTAGTAAACTGTTCTCAGCAGACAGTGTTCTTAAGCTTGTACAATAGCCATAAAAGAAAAAGCCACAACTATGACAGCTATATTTTTCAATAAACCAGGATCATGTTCGAACTCGGCCAAGATAACATTAGAACAAATAATACGAGAATGTTTTATCAGGATTTGACTTTTTAAATGGAAAAACTTCTTCTAGAGAGGATAAAACTCCAACACATATAACGTTAACTTGTGAAATTATTGTGTTACTCTGCTTTATGATATTCTAGACATCGTACATGTCTTTACATGCAATTTATATATAAGCTTGTATGATAATGGGTATGCGTGCAAGTTTTTCTATTAATACATACCGGCGATTAAGTTTTGTCTCGATTTCATTGGTCAGTTGTACTGCTTTAATGGAATCACCCCCATCAACGACAAAGTTTGAATCAATAAGGTGATACTCATTAACTTTCAACAAGTCCTGAAGAAAGTATTTTTTTTATTTAGTTCATTACATCATGTTGTTGGCAAATTTAAATGAGTTCAAGTTAAAAGTGTGCACAGATGGGTTTTTATGACAATAAAAACAGCAGAAGTTGTATTATGATAGGGACATTCTTTATCGATGCTATATAATGTGAGGGTTCATCTCACAACACAAGACCACATCAAAATTGAAAATCTTTCAGTAACAACAAATTATAGCTGAAAATTGCAGCTACACTTTAACATTCGTCCCAACTTTCGTGAGTCTAGTATGTTAATTAGTTAGGAGAGCTGGGACTCGCTGCAGGTCCGCACGTAATGCAGCCTCCGGCTTGGAAGGCCCTCATAATCTTAGAAATACACAAATACAAGTATAATGTAAGGGGATGTTCCAGAAGTAACAGCTTGCAAAGTATAATGTGAGGGGATGTTCCAGAAGTAACAGCTTGCAAAGTATTATGTAAGGGGATGTTCCAGAAGTAACAGCTTGCAAAGTATTATGTGAGGGGATGTTCCAGAAGTATCAGCTTGCAAAGTTTTATGTTAGGGGATGTTTCAGAAGTAACAGCTTGCAAAGTATTATGTGAGGGGATGTTCCAGAAGTAACAGCTTGCAAAGTATTATGTGAGGGGATGTTCCAGAAGTATCAGCTTGCCAAGCATCATGCTAGAAGTAAAAGGTTCCACTTTTTTACCATCCATGCTGAGGCCAAATAATCAGCAAGTTCAGCATTGTCAAGCTTCTTCGTTTTCAGCGTACAGTACAGCTTCTCTAACAGTCTCATATCTGCTTTACCTGCAAATTATGTTAGCTGACCAAGACAAAAATAGTGAATATTTGCGTAAAGTGTCATCCGAGATTAGCCACTCGGCACAGGCTAATCAGGTACGCCTCTTTCCCCCTAAACAGGATTTCCGTCAAGAAGAGTTTTGATGAATAAAAATACAATAACAGCGGAAAGTGTCTTCCCTGATAAGCCTGTGCGGACTGCACAGGCTAATCTGGGACAACACTTAACGCACATGCATCAAACCCTTCCTTCACTTAGTGAGACTCATAATTATATATGATATGCAAGTACATTTTGTATTTCATTTCAATTTTTTGACAAATCGTTTTCAGTTTACATTTTATGTATGGAACTTCACAGACATGCATACATTCAAAGAATATCAGCCAATTTAATAAAAGTTTTTATCACATGCCATACCCTGTTTCCTATGTTATATAACCATTACATATATTTTTTTATTACACATGTGTAATATACTTTTTAAGCCTTTTCATTGGCTTAGTTTTCGTTTATTGACCAATCGCATTTGTTATTTTTCTGAAATACCGTTGAAACGTCAAATGACGTTATAAAATGTAAACAACATTCGGGATTTATCATTATGTTTGCGTAAATATTTGTTCAATTTGCTCATTTAAAAGCATGTGATAAGAAAGATCTGACACTCGTTGTCATATCATACCATATTTTATTAAACTCGTCCAGGAAATTCGTAAGTAAGCTCGCCAAAGGCTCGCTTACTAACAAAATTCCTGAACTCGTTTAATAAAATATGGTATGATATGACAACTCATGCCAGATCCTATATACATATTATATCAACCAAACATAGTATCCAAGAAATTTCTGTGCATGATTTGTAATTGTGGATCATCAATATCTGAAACATGATACACTACCACACTACCTAGCCCTTTAAGCACTGAAACCGGATTTTGAAGGCCTTTGCAAACAGTTTGGATCCAGATGAGACGCCACAGAACGTGGCGTCTCATCAGGACCCAAACTGTTTGCTATTCTGAAAGTATTCTTTGAAAAAAAATCAAAGAAAATGCTAATTTTAGAAATTTAGCAGACAATATTTTAGCAGACGACAAATTTCCCAGCATGCAAAGGGTTAAAGATTGAAGTTCTTACATGTATGCATTCAAAAGAATCTTCCTTTGAGAAATATACTGTAAATAACTATCAACCCAGCGACTGGAAGGTCACCTCCAAGATCTCCCCCAAAGACACCAAGTACTGGTTCTAACCCAGGAAACAGACTCCAGAGTGGTTCAAATAAGTAGTAAGTACTTTAAATGCAATCGAGCTCAAACAAATAAGTTTAACCCTTTGCATGCTGGGAAATTTGTCGTCTGCTAAAATGTTGTCTGCTGAATTTCTAAAATCATCATTTTCTTCACTTTTTTTCAAAGACCACTATCAGAATAGCAAACAGTTTGGATCCTGATGAGACGCCACGTTTTGTGGCGTCTCATCTGGATCCAAACTGTTTGCAAAGGCCTTCAAAATCCGGTTCCAGCGCTCAAAGGGTTAAACTAAACTAATAACTATCAACAATCATACCATGTTGGGTTACTGGTATCTCTTGTACAACATGAACATCGTCTGGCCAGCTGTAACTTGGTAAACGATGATGCATGTAGTTTAAAACAACTTCCCTTGTGTTGTCATGGACACCGTCTAGAAGCACAACAAAAACAACTATCCTTTGCCAACGTTTGATGTGAAGCACTTCGCAGGCCATAATATTTCGGCAACCGAGGGCAACCTGATTAAAAAAAACAATGATTATTTTACAGAATTATTTCAATGCTCCTGTCATTTTGTCTATCAGCTTATATAAAATGGGTACAAAAAGTCAAAATAATTTAAGGATTTTCACTTCTCGGTTTTAAGATTAACGTCACTTATTTGCCAGACAAGAGTTAGACCTTCAAAATTTTAAACTTTTATCACACGATTTTTATGTTATGTTTAACATCGTTCAGTGTAACAATAAATTATATGATATGTTCAATATAAATAGTACACTCACCAACTGCCAGGCTGTTCAACAGCATATAATATGTTAATTTCCCAACAGCTTATACTTCACGTAAATGCGAATTAAATTGTTTTACATATTTAAAAGAAGCATTTGTTAAGTTATGGCGGTCTTAATTTCAAATAAATCACATAATATATCAATAAAGAATGAAAATATTAATAATTAATTAAAACATGTACCAAAACATAAAACAAATTGATTATTTATTCACATGAATTTTAGAATGAAATGTTCAGTTTCATGCAGTTCTTATTTTATTTCTTTGATTGAAGATAATGGTAGGGTGACTTTCAGCTCAGAAGGCCATTATTTCAAGGGGTAACCTGGACACCATATTGCAACAAGCTGAGTCATATACCAAAATGACCGTGATAGTCTGAAGTTGACAAAGCCACCGGCATAAATTGGCATAAATGGTGGCGAGCTAAGATATCCAAGATGGCCACCAAGATGGCCGCCATTTCTGTTTGTACTGGATAGTTTTAAAAACATAGGGATACTTCTTGATATAAAAATGATACAAATTAATCTAATGGTGGAAATTGTTTATATAAGAAGAACTAAAAATGTGATGCATTCAGGTCATCTTCGAAGGTCAAGTTCAAGGTCATATCTAAGGTCAAAGGTCAAAATTACAGAAAAATCATGGATCTTACCACATATTTTCACTTTTTGGCAAANCAAGGATATAAACAAGGGAAGTACATCTTGATATGATAATCTAAAAATAGAAAAAGAAATTCCAAAAATTTGTTCTTTTCACCCGTGAAAAGAACAATTTTGTTCTTTTCACTGCTGTTATTTCACTGCAGAAATGTCATATTTTATCATTAGGTATAAAAGAAATGGCGGTCTTAATTTCAAATAAATCACATAATATATCAATAAAGAACGAAAATATTAATAATTAATTAAAACTGTTAAACATGTACCAAAACATAAAACAAATTCAAATATTTATTCACATGAATTTTAGAATGAAATGTTCAGTTTCATGCAGTCCTTATTTTATTTCTTTACTTGCAGATAATGCACTTTTGAAAAAATTGAAGAAAATTTCCTTCCTTTTGGGATTTTTTAAGGCAGCAATTGGGAAATTTTGTTGTTTTTCCTCAATTGGGAAAGTACCTTTTACAGGTACTTTTTGAAAAAGGAAAAAAATTTGCTGTAAATTTATATGTAACAAGAGATGTGTTTGTCAGAAACGCAATTCCCTCTACTGCGCCGCTTTGACGGAATTTCAGAAGGACAGACAGACGGACAAACAGACGGATGGACAGTGCGATCACTATATGCCCACCTTCGGGAGCATAAAAAGTAACAATACAATGTTGGATCATGCACTCACATCCACCGTCAAATATTGGAGAGCAGCAAGGTGAAATTATATCACTATTACATTTTACCTATTTTAAATACCTAGTGTCCAATCCCACTTGTTATTAAATACAAAACTTTGGGGATTAATTGTCCCAATAATTAATGATGACACCATATTGATTTCTTTTAAATCACACTACTTTATGCTGGTGACACTGCGCTTTAACCCTTTGAGCGCTGGAACCAGATTTTTAAGGCCTTTGCAAACAGTTTGGATCCAGATGAGACGCCACAGAGACGCGTCTCATCAGGATCCAAACTGTTTGCTATTCTGATAGTATTCTTTGAAAAAAAATCAAAGAAAATGCTAATTTTAGAAATTTAGCAGACAACATTTTAGCAGACGACAAATTTCCCAGCATGCTAAGGGTTAACAGAACCTCACACTGAATTACAAATTAACTGAACAAGTACGAAAGAAACTTTATAAAAGTTATCAACTAATGTCTGCACAATTGGATCAACACCATGTACAATTTCAATGCCTTTGATAGTTTGAAAATTGTGTATTTATGAAAAATGACAAGTTACTTAAGACAAGGGCCGATAACTCTTGATATACTTATTACAGGGTATTCAACCTTGTTGTATGGCAATCTCATTTGGTAACTAGCATATCATATAATAAAAGTGCCTCAGTCATCATTTGGTTATTTAAGGCCAAACAGACAAATAAGAAATATTAACACTGATGCTGATTAACACAACAAAGTTCAAACAGTAGCTTGCCTATTTTTCTTTGTGAAGTCGAGTTGAAAAATTTACATTTGAAGAGCTAAAAGGACTTAATAATGAAATGCTTAGGAATATGGAAACCCACAAGAATTCATAACAAAAAATGTATTCCTACATTCTTTATCTCCTGTAAGTTTATTCTTTGCCCATTCCTCTTCAGTTGACCGTCCTGTCGACCACAAAAATACCAGTTGTCTCCCTTAATTTCAACAAAATCTCCCGTGTTTACTCCCCTGTTTGACAATGGACTGAACTCTGTATGCACATCTTGATCAATAATGCATCGTCTTCCATGACCACCTTAAATTCATAAAAAAAATAATAAAAAATAACACTCTTTAAAGTCATCATAAAATACACAAGTTATTGATTAAAAACATAAAAATGTTTTACAAATAAAGTGCAAATTATGGTTTCATGATAAATCAAAACCAAGGTACATTGGTAGTCAATA
>VMBQ01006906.1:4440-19261 GCA_007657795.1 Dreissena rostriformis
TAAGAGTTATAGGCTCAAGATTTATTTTCATTATGTTATTAAAAGGTTTACACTTAAAGTGTGTGTCATTCTCTTTGCGGGCATAATAAATGGGATATCCTATACATGGCAATATAAATAATTAATTACCTGTTGTACCGGGTTTGTTGTCCTGCTTGAGGGTTTTGGTATGGGGTAAGCAGCCATATATGCACAAGATAAAAAAATTATTTACTCAAAATAAAAATCCCAATATGATATTTATTTACTCAAAATATTTTGTCTTTCAGTTAAAATTTGAGTATAGTTATTATTCTTCCTTAAAAATCACAACTTATGGTTTATCTTCATTATGTAACTATCATTTTATGCCTATTTCATTTTGAAACAAAAAAAAGAATATTAAAAAAAATATAATCTAGCAATTAAAATGAACATTTTACATTGAATTGTAGTGCTCCGGTAAATATATACTGAGGGAAAAAAGTTTAGCTACATGTGTTCACATGCATATAAATATTGACACATTAAAATTGTTTCCAATTTATTTTTTAATATTGAAAGATTAAGCCATTAAGCCACATTTCTGTATCAAAACAAATTCATTTCTTCAAGTTCATGTGGTCAAAAATGTTACGTGAATTTCGGCATATCATAATCCAATGTCACATACTGTCAATACATACATGTTGCGCACAGTCCTATTGCAAACGAGCGTCCCTGTAGTGTTGTACAGCCTAGCGGCAATCTTACCACTCGTCCAAAATCGATGACGCCTCGATGACGTCACGATGTAATTGTTTTCACGTTGGGTGGTCTTTTTAGGCCTACCGGAGCGAGGTCGGTCTTTAGCGCTTCCAGTTTGCTGATACCGTGTCCTTAGGCGACTTACAGTACATCTATGGACACCAAAGTGATTGGCGACATCATTTACGAGCATGCCAGCAACAAGCATTCCAAGCGCTTGTTGACGTCTTTCCAACGTCAGTCCTGGGACACGTCCCATTTGGAATATCAATTTTTTTTATCCGGCTTTCTTTATGTCACTCCTCTACCAATCTACACATTCAAATCGTTTTTGTTTTTACAAAGCATAAATTGCTGTGCACGTGCACCACGTGGTTTTGTGTTTTTCCGCCCGTATGCTTTCAAGGAACAGTATTACACACGAAAACATATTGAACCGATTTAAGGATCAACACCCCAACGAAATGCAAAGATAAACAAAGCCCAGGGTCATTTGATATTTCTTATACCGTAACATTAACCATGTAGCTAAACTTTTTTCCCTCAGTATATTAACATATTATTTGTGGTATGAAAATGCAAATAATTTATCACGTAATTATGTTCCTTGGATGACCAGTTTCTTAACTGTATTCTTCAAAACATGACTCAAGAATTAGACGGTGGGAGAATTTTCTTTAAGTTTTTATTGATGAATTAAGTATTAAACAACCTCTAGTCCAAAAACATGGTGCGGATTTAACAATAATTAATAGCACAAACAAAGTTTTGGTGACGCACTGCAAATTTGTTTTAAAAATTGCATTGGCACCTGGGACAGTGCAATTTTATAGTTGCTGTAGTAAAAGACTATGACACTGCTGATTTGATTTATTAGATGTTTGTTTGTGTAATTCTCTACCAGATTTTTATGTCCCCCAGTCTGTACTGGGGACATATTGTTTTTGCCCTGTCTGTTGGTTTGTTTGTTTGTTGGTTTGTTTGCCTCAAACTTTAAAATTGGCCATAACTTTTGCAATATTGAAGATAGCAACTTACTATTTGGCATGCATGTGTATCTCGTGGAGCTGCACATTTTGAGTGGTGAAAGGTCAATTTCATCCTTCAAGGTCAAATATATGGGTCAAAATCGCTCAAAAGGGGACATAGTGTTTCACAAACACATCTTGTTTCAAATTATTTTGAATCTATAAAATAACATTGTCACCAGGTCTTGAGCATTGTTTTTGGATTTTTCATTCTAGATGCCCCCCCCCCCCCCCCCAAAAAAAAAGGGGGGAGTAACTCAAATATTGACGATTGACGAGTATTTGAGACATTCAAATCTCGGGCATAGCTTGTATACAGACTGCATGAGTTTGGGTTGCATTTGCATTTTTGAGTTAAGTAGTGAAGCTCAGTGTTATTTAGAATAGAAAAATGATTTTAGCTCAAACACTTTAAACGTTAATATGGAGATAGTGCAATGAGATTTTGTGTGTATAGAGTTTACATGCAGAGCATAAGTGGGGTGCATTTTGGGGCCAGTAAGGGCATGGTCACGGTTTCAGAAATAAACATTGGTATCAAATACATGAGTTTGGATGGAGGTATTTTTCTGAAATGTTCAGTGTAGGAAGCTATCAGCAGACCTGGCTTGGGATTCCAGTTAAAGTAAATAAATTGGTTGAATGTTGAAAACCTGGTTTTGTGGCATGGCTACATTTCTTTTTGTCATTGATAATTATTTATAGCAATTTATAAGGTCTATGTTCTTGCATACAGGAGGACAAATCAAGGTGCTGTATTTAGGAAATGTATATGAGCCTCGCTGTGTGGAAAGGGGCTTTAATACATGTGCGTAAAGTGTCGTCTCAGATAAGCCTGTGCAGTCTGCACAGGCTAATCAGGGATGACACTTTCCGCCTAAACTCAATTTTCGTCAAGAAGAGTCTTCCTTTTAACGAAAAATACAATAAAAGCCTAAAGTGTTGTCCCTGATTTGCCTGTGTGGACTGCACAGGCTAATCTGGGACAACACTTTACACACATGCTTTAAAGCCCCTTTTCACAGAGCGCGGCCCATATGATTACAATTTAAACATAAAACACTAATATCTGCTTCCAGACACTGAAAGTCTAAGTAGTCTTGTTGTGGTTATACTGGATACAAACCCTGCCTGGTGGGGTGGCATGAAAAAGAATCAAGACAAACAGGTAATTATCTTTGTGTTTTTTTAACCCAACTCAGCACAACATTATCGTGTTTGTTGTGAAAACATTGTCTTTTGGCGTTTGTTGTTGATTTTAATCACAATAAATTGCAAAGCAAAGGCGTAATACAAGCCTGAGCAATTTATGGCCAAGACCAATTTTGATTGGCAATACAGCTCACATGATCCTATATCTCAATATCATTGGACAATAACAAAATTACATTTGGGTTTAACACAAGCTATTACATTTAAGTAAACAAGTATTGTTGTAAACAGAAAATTATTATTTAGGCTTACAATGACATAACTAAAATATATGTGCATAAAATAATATTTTTCACCATTTTTCACAGTTCAATCTGCAGTTAAGAATATTTAATTTTTGCACCATAGAACATATAACCAGTATTCAATTTAAGGCTAAAGTGGAAGTATAAATAACATTTTATGAGTATAATTATGTTGCTGTCTTGTTTACAGCTGACGTTGTCCAAATGTTTGGACAGTTTAATGGTATTTGCCAATTCCCATCTGATGATGCATCATATGAACAAGCTGGCCATCATTAGTGCACACTCTAATGCCAGGTAGGTTGTGGATATGAGATAGATTTAAGCCTCGCTCTGTGAAAATGGGGGTTTAATGCATGTGCGTAAAGTGTCGTCCCAGATAAGCCTGTGCAGTCCGCACAGGCTAATCTGGGACGACACTTTTCGCCTTAACTGGAGTTTTTGCTACGAAGAGACTGTCTTTAAGCGAAAAATATCATAAAAGCAGAAAGTGTTGTCCCTGATTAGCCTGTGCGGATATTTACACACATGCGAAACGCTGGGTTATTGTGACAATTTATTGTGATATCCATAGTTTCTAACAAATATTATCTTTTAATATTAATCAACTTAACAATATCATTTAATCTTACAATTGAAATACATTTTATTCCTCTGAAATGCATTGTGTTCTTCTGAAACAATATGATAACATCTTGAAATAAATTGTGGAAAAAAAGATATGCTCACATAAATTGTCAGAGATGGTTGGAATAAATGACTGAATATAGTAATACAGTAAATAAAATGCTTGTTTAATTAGTGATTTCATTCATGCACAGTCATTTATTCTTAATCTCGCTATACATGAAACAGGCTGATGTCAATACAAGAGACCTATAACATATGAGCTGCTCTCTGGGAAAAGCAGGCTTAATGTGTGCCCATACACATGTACCAGTCAACACAGGCTTATCAGGGACGACACTTTCTGCCTTTATGGAATTTTTTGTTTAAAGGTAGTGTCTTCTAAACTCAAATAGTCTTGGCGGAAAGTTACCTTCCTGCAGTCTGCACAGGCTATTCTGGGATGATACTTTAAGCACATTCATTAAGCCCGGTTATTCTGGGATGATACTTTAAGCACATTCATTAAGCCCGGTTTACCCAGTGCGTGGCTCGTATAGAAGTGCCTGCATGCTCATCTCTCTTTCAACTGCAAATTTTGTGTTAGACATTTTTATTATGATAAACAGTTAACCGTTTGCTAAATTAATCCGATTTTTCATTCCAGCTACTTTCTGTATCCTAAAAGATCAAGTAATGAAAATGTGCAGGCAGTGATTGGAGATGAAAGCCATGATGGGAAATATGAATTATTTGAAAGAATGAATGAAGATGTTAAGACAGAAATTAAAGATCTGGTGCTAAACAGTAAGTTTTGTACAAATAAGGAAGGTTGGACAAAATCTTTTTGTTGTTGATACTTTATTTATGTTTTACTCTTCCAAATTTTATATATTTGTTAATAAATGCATTAAATAACATTTTACAAAAATGCAAAAATCTATAAACGAGTCATTCTAAGATATACTACTTTTGATATGAAACGAGGTTTAGATAAAATGATTGAATATACACTTGGGTTTAATTCAACATACCAGTAGTAAAGCTTCAAAAATGTATCATGGTGTGCTTCCAACCTTGAAAAGTATTAGGTATTGGAGAAAAAGACAACCAGTTTCAAAAATATTTTGTTTTGTTTAAGGTGTGGAAGTGGAGTTTGAGAATGACTCCCTCATAGCTGGCGCCCTCTCCATGGCATTATGCTGTATCCTTCAAGCAGTTGTCATAGTTACAATAAACATTGGTGACCATGGTTTATTTTGAGGATACTAAAAGAGATAAGCAAACCTGAAAATAGTTCTCAAACAGTCAGAAGTAACATATGTTTTATAATTCTGCATGACTTGTTCGGGGTTGACATAAGGAAACTGTTGATTTGGTCCTATAGTGATTTGATCAGGGATCAAGGAGGCTTCCTTGACATATTAACCCTTTGCATGCTGGGAAATTTGTAGTCTGCTAAAATGTCGTCTGCTGAATTTCTAAAATTAGCATTTTCTTTGATTTTTTTCAAAGAATACTATCAGAATAGCAAACAGTTAGGATCCTGATGAGACGCCACGTTCTGTGGCGTCTCATCTGGATCCAAACTGTTTGCAAAGTCCTTCAAAATTCGGTTCCAGCACTGAAAGAGTTAATGATTGCAAGTTTGAGATTACTGGAAAAAGAATCCACTGACAATAAATGATGTATTCAATCAGCAACAGGTTCATAATGAAAACCAAGTTTGGTTACATGCATTAACAAATTTGTACTATAATAGTTACGATAAATTTTAATTTTATGAAGCATTGTATGTCGATTTTCTTAAATACCAGATTTTAATAAGTTATTATAAGTTTGGGGATGCTTTTGAAGATTCGTGTACCTGTTGAGCTGTAAGTTTCCTTGATGTGTCACTAGACATTCACAGAATGGAGAAAGAGTGTCCTGTAGGAATCAAACTTTCAGCTAGGGTGCTGGTAGGTTGAGCTATTTCTGAAATTCATGTTGTATATTACATGAGCCTCGTTCTAGGAAAACTGGGCTTAATGCATGTGCGAAAAGTGTTGTCCCAGATTAGCCTGTGCAATTGGCACAGGCTAATCAGGGACGACACTTTTCGCCAAAACAGGATTTTTGCTTATAAGAGACTTCTATTAAACAAAAAATTCCATAAAAGCGGAAAATGACGTCCCTGATGAGCTTGTGAGGACTGCACAGGCTTATCTTGGACGACACTTTCATACATGCATTAAGCCCAGTTTTCCCAGAACAAGGCTCATATGGACACTAATCATGACCTTCTACAAGAATTTGATACACTAGAATGCAATGCGCTATTTCCAGTATGAGATAGCTTACCAACTTATGCAACGTATTTGTGTTATTGTATGAACATTAATCTGATTTGTTCTATTTTATTCTTATTCGAAACTTAAGTATGCATGTTGTTCAAGCTATGCAAAAGTTGCTTAGTTAATTACCAGTAAGTAACAGGTGTTGAGCACTGTCAAAAATAAGAACTTTGTATTGGTGTGTAGAAAGATTTTGTAAACTATGTTCATAAATCAAAATGAAAAGTGTTTATGCGGCTTGAAAGATACCATTTTTTTTTTTTCAAGATAAAATAAAAATAATTTCTATCACATCAACACACGTTTTGCAAGCAATGGTAACAGTTTGAGATTACTCTTCCTTCAAAAATACCGATACTGTGACAACATAATCAGCACCTAAGTAATATGTAGTTCAGCCTACCTGCAAACAAGTCGGTAAACAGGTTGTTTTTAGAAAACAAATCCAACTTATTCTTCCTGGGAGAGCAAACACTATTAGCATTTCTGTTCTGTGTTTACAGGTAATAAAAGCTGCTGACGACAACCCTGCCCAGTATATGAACTTCATGAACTCCGTGTTTACAGCTCAGAAACAGGTAAAACAGATGTAGCGTTATGACATGCATATTAACACAGGGGAATATTTAGTACATGCATATTAACATAGGAGAGTTTTTATTGCTTACATATTAACATAGGGGAATGTTTACATAACACCCTTCTTATTTCCACATTTTAAAAAACCAGGGCGTATTATGGGAATACCAGTTCGGCGTTCAGGAGAACGATGTCCCCTCAATTACTCAGTTTAAATGGTATCATCATGAAAATTTGTGCTAATGTTTGCGGGCATAATATCTCGGCCAAGTTCCATGACCACCCAGATCACATGATGCACTTCGGAATTATGGTCTTTGAATTATAAAAAAATGGTCATATTTTTACTTGTCCTCTCAAATAGTTTTAATCAGATCATCATGTAAATTGAAGATGAAACTTTGGGATAATTTTTGTGGGCATATTATCTCAGCCATGTTAAATTACCAGCCAGATCGCCAGAAGCACTTCTTAGTTATGGCCTTTGAATTATTTAAAGAAAAAGGCCAATTTAAAATTGTCCGCTCTCTAAATAAAACAGTTTTAATGAGATCATAATGAAACTTGCTGATAATGTTTATGGGCATAGTATCTCGGCAATGTTTGATAACCACCCAGATTAAATCATGCACTTCTGAATTATAGTCTTTGAATTATACAAAAATACATGCATATTAACAAAGGGGAATGTAAAGATAACACCCTTCTTATTATTCTATTTAAAATTATTTAAAAACCATTAAAAATCCATTTTAAATCCCATATTCTTCTCCACTCTCTTACTCAAACAATTTTAAATAATAATGAAACTTAGTGATAATGTGTGTGGGAATATTTTTAATTCATGGATAGTTTTATAACAACCAAGATGGCATGATGCACTTCTGAATTGTAGCCATTCAATTAAAAAAAGAAATTGCCATATTAAACTTGTGCGCCCTCTTACTCAAACTGTTGAAATCAGAGCTTCATGAAACTTGGTGATAATGTTTGTGGGCATAATATCTTTGCCAAGTTGAATTATGTTTATCTGATCTTCATGAAATGTGGTGTTAAATATGTGTAGACATATAATCTCAGCCATTTAAAATAACCAGCCAGATGGCATGAAGCACTCCCTAATTATGGCCCTTGAATTTTAAAAAATTGTCAAAATTAGCTTGTCCACCCTTGTTTAAATTTACGAGAAAGCCAGATCTTTTATTGTCCCCTACAGGTTTCACCGGAGGGGACTTATGGTATGGTCTGTCAGTCTGTCAATCTTTTCTGTATCCTGCGATAACTTTAAAAGTTCTTCATATTTTTTCATGAAACTTGAAAGGATGGCAATATGGAGATTATGCGCGTCATTTCATTTTGTTTTTACGTCAAGAATTCTGGTTGCTATGGCAACAAATAGACTAGAAATATTGCTGAAAATGGTGGAGTTTCACCGATTAGGAATAATCGATAGACCAGCTGCATATTGCATATTATTTTTAAATGCATTCATATGTATAATTGTATATGTAAAACAGGTTGACTTAATGTTTCCGTAAATATACTCTTATTTTCATGTTTGTACGTTGTTGTGTTACAGAATGTTGTTATAGATGCCTGTATTTTGGACTCGGACTCTGGACTATTGCAACAGGTATATAGTTGTTCTCTTATAATAATTTGAACCTTAAAACCTGTCAACTCTGTCTATTATGTCATTGAACCTGTTCAATTTAACAAGAAGTTTTATTTGATTATCAGGGTATTTAGCCTTTTGATATATTGGATGATTTTATACTTAAAGGATTATTTGAGGTGAAAATAAGTTTACCGGGTCGAACAGAAACACAATCTTAACACTCTAGAGCTCACATGTTGTGTTTAAACTTCATAGATTTTGGTCAAAATACTGTGAAACCGTTCATTTTCGTCTGCATGAAATTTTGTGGCTTTAAAAAATGACTATTTGGTTGACATGTAAATTCATTGATTTCTGATTTTTGCCAAAAAAAAGAAAGGAATAAGCGTTGGTCATCTCCCGATTTGTTTGTAATACTTGACCGCGATTTATCGCGGTGGGGAAAAGAGTTGTTTGTAAAGTTTCTAGGAAGTTTTTTTTAAACGAAAATCCAGTCTATATGGAAAGTTTCGTCCCAGATTAGCCTGTGCGGACAGCACAGGTAAATCTGGGACGACCCTTAACGCACATACATTAAGCCCTGTTTTCCCAGAGCATGGCTCATATAGTTTGTGTGTGCCACTGCAGGCCTGTGATATCACAGGAGGCATGTACCTGAAGATTCCACAGCCTGCTGGACTGCTGCAGTACCTACTGGTAAGTGGCCATACACACATCTCATACTGGTAAGTGACCTTATACACATTGTCAAGCATAAAGCTGCTTTCCTTCTTTCTACTACTTTATAGACAGGATCCTTCTTATTTCGTCTTTGCAGTTAAATCCTCTTTACTATCCCTACCATCTATGTGAATTTTTTTACCATTTTGCCTGTAAAATGTTGAAGCTGATGTATTACGGTGTATTAATTTACAGACATTTTAAACAGAAAGATTTCCTAAAAGTGTCTCATTAAATTCTTGACCACTTATTCATCATTATATTACTCGTGTGCATGGCACATGCTATTTTGCTGATACAACTGAAATAAAAGTTCCTTTTTATGCCCCCGGTAGGGTGGCATATAGCAGTTGAACTGTCCGACAGTCCGTCTGTCTGTCCGTCCGTCCGTCCGAAAACTTTAACATTGGTCTTAACTTTTGCAATATTGAAGATAGCAACTTGATATTTGGCATGCATGTGTATCTCATGGAGCTGCACATTTTGAGTGGTGAAAGGTCAAGGTCATCCTTCAAGGCCAAAGGTCAAAAAACACAATCCAAGGGAAGTAATAAGCTTTAAAGGGAGATAATTTCTATACCTGCCAAATGATAAATAGAAATTTTATTTCAAAGCGGCGCAGTAGGGGGCATTGTGTTTCTGACAAACACATGTCTTGTTTCCCCTTCTTTTGGAATGAATCTTAATTCTCTACACCAGGGGTTAGAAATATAATACTATTGTACTTGTCCACAGACAAGTGAATTTAAAAAATCAACTAGTCCCCATTGAAAACTCTTTTGTCAAAAAAACAACAACAAGAATTTTGTTTATATAGTCAAACCCGGAAGTCTGGCGGGTCGGGTTAACTCATGGAATTTCATTAGCGCCCTCTTTATTTTGCTTATACACAAACCTGCCTGACCTACTTGTCAAATCTGACAGAAAACATCTCTGGCTGCCAGTATGAATTGATTTTTGGTACATGTAATTATATGTCTTAAAACTCAGACTCTTAACATATTTGAATTTTTTATAGTTTAATTGATTGTTATATACGTTATTAATTGTTATTTTGAATGGTATGTCAGATCTTTGTTTATTCATGTTAAATTTAATATAAGTGCTGTGTAACTTATTTACCACGGATTAATCAAACGAAAAAATAAACAACAATGGCGGACATTGGTGTTGTTTCTGTTGCTACAGCAGTTAAAATTGAAGGATTTTCGTCATAAAAAGGCAATTATCCAATGAAGTTAAGTCAAATATGTTTGTCTTTTAAATAATTTAATAGATATATGAAGATGGTTTCTAGACGCGAATGAATATCCCTTAAGTACCGCAAGGCTACCGTGTTGCAGTATACATTCAAAAAACATTATAATAAAAATTAAATTTATTTAAATATTTGTTTCAGTCCTTATAAAGAGTTTGTCCATTATATAAAAACCTCACTTTTTACAATTATCGGCAAAGGAGTTCAGTTGACTTGGCCCTTCAAGGTAAAACTTACATAAGTTTAAATGGTCTCAAAACTGGCTTACACCAACTCTAATTTTTCCAAAGACAAAATGGCCCAAAAAATTAATTGAATTATTATTCAAATATAACATTTTTATGCCCCCATTCGAAGAAGAGGGGGTATATTGCTTTGCACATGTCGGTCGGTCGGTCCGTCGGTCCGTCCACCAGGTGGTTTCCGGATGATAACTCAAGAACGCTTAGGACGAGAATCATGAAACTTCATAGGAACATTGATCATGACTCGCAGATGACCCCTATTTATTTTGAGGTCACTAGGTCAAAGGTCAAGGTCACAGGTCAAGGTCACAGTGACTGGAAATAGGAAAATGGTTTCCGGATGATAACTCAAGAACGCTTACGCCTGGGATCATGAAACTTCATAGGGACATTGGTCATGACCGGCAGATGACCCCTATTGATTTTCAGGTCACTAGGTCAAAGGTCAAGGTCACAGTGACCTGAAGCAGTAAAATGGTTGACTGGAAATAGGAAAATGGTTTCCGGATGATAACTCAAGAACGCTTACGCCTGGGATCATGAAACTTCATAGGGACATTGGTCATGACTGGCAGATGACCCCTATTGATCTTGAGGTCACTAGGTCAAAGGTCAAGGTCACAGTGACTGGAAATAGGAAAATGGTTTCCGGATGATAACTCAAGAACGCTTACGCCTGGGATCATGAAACTTCATAGGGACATTGGTCATGACCGGCAGATGACCCCTATTGATTTTCAGGTCACTAGGTCAAAGGTCAAGGTCACAGTGACCTGAAGCAGTAAAATGGTTGACTGGAAATAGGAAAATGGTTTCCGGATGATAACTCAAGAACGCTTACGCCTGGGATCATGAAACTTCATAGGGACATTGGTCATGACCGGCAGATGACCCCTATTGATTTTCAGGTCACTAGGTCAAAGGTCAAGGTCACAGTGACCTGAAGCAGTAAAATGGTTGACTGGAAATAGGAAAATGGTTTCCGGATGATAACTCAAGAACGCTTACGCCTGGGATCATGAAACTTCATAGGGACATTGGTCATGACTGGTAGATGACCCCTATTGATTTTGAGGTCACTAGGTCAAAGGTCAAGGTCACAGGTCAAGGTCACAGTGACTGGAAATAGGAAAATGGTTTCCGGATGATAACTCAAGAACGCTTACGCCTGGGATCATGAAACTTCATAGGGACATTGGTCATGACCGGCAGATGACCCCTATTGATTTTCAGGTCACTAGGTCAAAGGTCAAGGTCACAGTGACCTGAAGCAGTAAAATGGTTGACTGGAAATAGGAAAATGGTTTCCGGATGATAACTCAAGAACGCTTACGCCTGGGATCATGAAACTTCATAGGGACATCGGTCATGACTGGCAAATGACCCCTATTGATTTTGAGGTCACTAGGTCAAAGGTCAAGGTCACAGTGACTGGAAGTAGGAAAATGGTTTCCGGATGATTACTCAAGAACGCTTACGCCTGGGATCATGAAACTTCATAGGGACATTGGTCATTACCTGCAGATGACCCCTATTGATTTTCAGGTCACTAGGTCAAAGGTCAAGGTCACCACCCCCACCACCACCACCACCATCACCACCACCACCACCACCACCGCCGCCGTTGTTCACAGTGACAAAAAACGTATTCACACAATGGCTGCTACTACAACTTATAGCCCATATAGGGGGCATGCATGTTTTACAAACAGCCCTTGTTTTAGACTTCTTTTTCAGAATTTAAGTGATTTAAAATGTTCGAAGCAGGGATCATGTCAATGCACTTGAAAGTACATGTTCTTGTCCGGAATGGGTTTTTGATCTAAATGTGCACAAATGATTATCATTTAAAAGCAATGTGTAGCGTGCAAAAACCATGTCGCTGGCTTCGCGGTCAAGGGCATAGTGGACACTTGAAAGTTGTGCATATTCCCTAAGTACACTTGTGTATCTGGCCCATAACTTTGTTCTGCACAATGGGATTTCAAAATAAATAGCACAAATGACCATCATATCAAGACGACATGTTGCAAGCAATAACCTTTAAGCTTGCAAGGTAACAGTGGACACTGGGAGTTAGTGCATATTACTCATGTTGCCAATAACTTTGTTTTTCGTTATGGGATTTGTAAATAAATTTGCACAATAATCATAATATCTGGACCATATGTTGCGTGAAACAACCTTATCGGTCGTTTAAACCTCAAGGTCACAGTGATGGAGTTTGTGCATAGTCCTAATATGGTATCTGTGATAGGAGATGTTTATGTAACTGTCAGTTTTATTTTTTAATGGTGCATTTGCAAAATATTTCATCAGTTTAATACAAGATGTTTTATGCACCAACTATGGTGCCTGCCTTAAGGTCAAAGTCACATATGTGAAGTGGGCTTTATGGGAAGAAACAGTTACAAAGGACTGGTACATATTTACGTACATTCTGTATTAACTGTTCAAATTATGTGTGGCACACAACACTCCTTTCTGCGTCCAGTGAAATATAAATGGCACCGGTGTCCTCGGGAACATTTCTAGTAATGAAATATATGATTTCTTCATAATTTTGTTGAATGGAAATGGTTTTATTTGTCTGATCATAAATACTGGGTAAATATGACTTTCTTCCAAAAACTATGCTATAAACTGAAATTAATCCATTTTATTTGCACACACATAAGTCTATTAACCCTCAGCTTGAACTGTGGCTGCTATGACCATTTTGTCATGATTTAATCAGAGGCTTTTCTGACCTGAGGTTGTTTTAACTTCATTCCGATGACCTTCAGCTAACAGGTGGAAATTATACCATGAATTTAAGATATGAGTCTGGCTCTGGGAACACATGGTTTAATGCATGTGCATAAAGCGTCTTCCCAGATTAGCCTATGCAGACTGCAAAGGCTAATCAGGGATGACACTTTCCGCCTGCACTTGTTTTTTGCTAAAAAGAGACTTGCTTTTAATAAGTAGTATCATAAAAGCGGAAAGTGTCATCCCTGATTGACCTGTGTGGCCTGCACAGGCTAATCTCGGATGACACTTAACACACCTGCAGTAAGCCCCTTAACACACCTGCAGTAAGCCGGATGACACTTAACACACCTGCATTTTTGCCAGAGCGCAGCTCGTATGTTTTCATTTGGACATTAATATTTTAGTGGTAAATTTTAAAAAGGTTTTGTGAAATGTTTCTGAAGTGCTTTCAGAATCATTGTTTTACCAATAATGATTGCAATATTTCAGTAAGGACAGTTTATTACCGTTACAAATTAGTTGTCTGCGGACAAATAAGATTGAAACAAGCACTTTCTCAGTTTGGCATAGGCATATAACACCCTGCTCTATATTTTGTTTGGTGTATCTATGTTGAATTTATTTAATATAAGATTTTTTTGTATTTGGTGAATTTGTCTTTTTTTGTCTTTTCCATTTTATCAATTGTGTATATGTGCCTTTAAATTGAACAACAAATCTTGGTTTAAGTGTGAGGTTTTAACCATAATCCCATTACAATCTGCAATGCTTTTAATTGACTGTTCAAGGTAGTTTTATTTGTTTGATGTTTATTATGTGTATTTGTGATGTGATGTGTTGATCTGGTCAATAAATTACTATACATGTATATCTCTGCAATAAATTATTTGCCATCAATGATGCTAAAACTGCTGGTGTTAAAAATGTGTTTATACTTAGAAACATGACCCTGTTAGGCTGCAAAAAAAGAGCTGCGGTATGATGTTGTCACCCAAATAGAAAAAATATATTTGAAACAAACCTTAACCATAACCAGATTTATGATTATGCCCCCCTTCGAAGAAGAGGGGGTATATTGTTTTGCACATGTCGGTAGGTCGGTCCGTTCGTCCGTCCACCAGATGGTTTCCGGATGATAATTCAAGAACACTTAGGCCTAGGATCACGAAACTTCATAGGGACATTGGTCATGACCGGCAGATGACCCCTATTGATTTTCAGGTCACTAGGTCAAAGGTCAAGGTCACAGTGACCTGAAGCAGTAAAATGGTTTCCAGATGATAACTCAAGAACGCTTAGGCCTGGGATCACGAAACTTCATAGGGACATTGGTCATGACCGGCAGATGACCCCTATTGATTTTCAGGTCACTAGGTCAAAGGTCAAGGTCACAGTGACCTGAAGCAGTAAAATGGTTTCCGGATGATAACTCAAGAACGCTTAGGCCTGGGATCACAAAACATCATAGGGACATTGGTCATGACCGGCAGATGA
>VMBQ01006906.1:20043-49829 GCA_007657795.1 Dreissena rostriformis
ACACAAATTATCACTCAATCATTTGTCCAATATAATATAACTGAAGGCTTTTCATATGACAGAAATTACTAGAATGGTAAGATAATTAATGTAGATAATGCTCCAAAAGTTGCTTCTAGAATGTTGACAAGGTTTATTTTTTATTTGATTAAGTGACTGTTTTACCCCATATTACCCTGTTTCACAACTACTTTAAGATATCATTGGAACAAACGAACAACACATTATGATTGTGGTGGAAGAAATAAGGAAAATATATCTGTCTGCTATTTGTTGTTGGAGTTTTGTCCCTTTGATTGTAGAAATCTTATGAAATTCATTATAATACATTGTATATTTCTCTGGAAAAAGTGTTATAAGAATTTCATTATAAACTGTATTAAAGAATCACTGACAGTCTTATTAGGTGTACTGCATACATGTAGTTATTGTCCTGTTTGGCATTGCCTTCTTGTATCACTTTCAATCATAAAATTTGCTGAAAACCAGAGTACAAAAATAAAATTGCAAAAATTATATTTATTATTTTTTCTTACAAAAAAGTTTGTAAATATTTAGTTTCAGTTCTTTGAATAAGTTTTTATGCACAGAAATGACGTCACTACACTGGTCAATAAAAACATACTGCAGGCTGTCAATAGTACTATAATTGACCCTAAAGTACTGACTTGTTAATGTTTAATATTTAATTTTAAACCACACATTGAATCTTGTTTATGTATGTAAACTGAAATTAATGGTCTCCTATTGGCTGTTATTTTAAGGTAAGAAATGTATACAGGTTATCAATATGCGGGTGCTGCATATTGATTCAAGCCATTTCTTGGGATGTTTTGTTCTGTCAACAATTCTTGTATCTGTCTGCACAGTTTCAATCCACATGTTCCAGCACTGTTGCGACATGCAGGGGCAATATGAGATCATGTCGAAACTTGCGCATGACTCCTTGCCACAAACGTGCAGTTGAAAGTGAGGCATGTCAGAGCAGAGATATTGGAATAACTTGCCACAGTAATGGACTCTACCTAGTCATGATTGGGAAATCAGTTCTATAATGAGCATATAGATATGAGCCTCGCTCTGTGAAAAAGGGTTTTAATGCACATGCGTAAAGTGCCATCCCATATTAGCCTGTGCAGTCTGCACAGGCTTATCAGGGATGACACTTTCTGCCAAAACTGGAATTTTGCTAACAAGAGACTTACTTGAAACGAAAAATATCATAAAAGCAGAAAGTGTCGTCCCTGATAAGCCTGTGTGGATTGCACAGGCTAATCTGGGACGACACTTTAGGCAAATGCATTAAACCCCATTTTCACAGGGAAAGGCTGATATAAGATTTCTGTGAATAGACTCGAGGGTACATGCATGGAGAAAATTTTGTCAATAGTTTTGAGCAATATAAAGTTAATAAACCTTTTATATTAATTATAATGAGAATTTGATAAAATTATGGGTTTAAAAGTTCCCCAGTTATGGTTATTAATGTATGATCATGTCAAAATCATTAACTGTGACTGTGTTTGTAAATAGCACTAATTAATGCCTTAATTGGTCTTAAAGTATAATTATGCATAATGTGACAATACATGCTATTTACTTCTAAAATATTTGTATGAATGGGCAAAACTTTATGTTTTGTAATTATACATGTATAATGTTGCATATATTTGTGTGTACAACCATCATAACAATATGAAAACTTTTTTAATAGTTTTCACTAATAAAAAAGTATTTAGCATTATTTGTAACGTAAATAAAATAGACATCTGCAAAAAAAAATCCAATATTTTCCATGATGTAATCATTTGCAATATTATTTCTGATAATATTTTTATTTGTGAATGGTTTAAAGAGACATTAAAACCTCCTTGCAGGCAGCCATCTTTAAATGTCCAACAATTTAAATCTTAATGTGATTCAAACACAACCAATAATGATCCAAATGTAAACCAAATTGCACAAGCTAAAAAAAAACACAACTAGCAAAGTCTGAACATGAAAATTCATGTGTAAACAAATCAGTGACACTGAAAGCTTGGTTTGTCAGATGTCTGGGCTGGTGTCTGGCACTGTCCCAATACAGACAAGTTATCAGCCTGCCCTGACAGTGTCCATATCTGTCTGGACATGACCAAACCAGAACAGGCATGGGTGAGCTTGCTACTGTGGGGGCTGAAAGATGGACAATAAATCACTCTGGTGATATCATTCTGTTCATTTGATTTAAGTGAATAGAGCAGTCATGTTTATATTGCAGTAATTTCAGTACACTTATAGCACATGATTACGAATGGTTGCATCATCCGAATCAATGTTAGATAGTTACAAAGTGTTGCATCATCAATATATGTTTAAACAACCTTGGACAGAAAGAAGGACATCTGACAATTTGACTTAACTATCTATGTTTGTTTACTTGTTATTTATGATTGTTTCACCAAGATGTCTTAAATAAGATTTGGATAACCTTCCCATGTTGATCATATCGATTAATACAAGTTTAAATGTAGACCAGCTGTACAAGATAACCTATAATAGGATTGATTATATGACTGTACACAGTCAGAAGGGAGTTATTGTCACTGGGAATTTAACCAATATTTTCAATAGGGTGTATAGGGTGTTAAATAGGCATGTATTAAAAGGTTAACTCATACTAAACACTGGCTGGTTATTGGAGCAGATTCTTTGCTAACCATTTATAGCATGTAAGGTAGCAGGTTAAGCCTTGTCCTGTCCCATAAATTTTCCTTGCTCTAGTTACCATCGATCTGTCTTGAATAACACATAATTATTGCTGTAACCCCTGTTCTGGTTCACCAGTAGCTCAGTTGTTTCATTAGAAATAATTAACTACCTTATAAGACTGTAAAGGTATAACAGTTTGGGACTGGAAAAAAGTAGTTCCTTAAAGGGGCTATTGTTTGTTAATGCAGTATTATACTTTCAAAAATGATCCTTTTTTGGCTCGAAAGTTTTCGAAGAAAACCCGAGGTATTGTCATAGCCAGCTCATCGTCCGCCGTCCGCGTCATGCTAAAACCTTAACATTGGCTCTAAAATCAAAGTGCTTCCACCTACAACTTTGAAACTTCATATGTAGATGCACCTTGATCACTTCTACACGCCACACCCAATTTTCGGTCACTAGGTCAAGGTCACTGTGACCTCAAATATAAAACTTTAACATAGGCTCTAAAATCAAAGTGCTTCCACCTACAACTTTGAAACTTCGTATGTAGATGCACCTTGATCAGTTCTACATGCCACACCCATTTTGGGTCACTAGGTCAAAGGTCAAGGTCATTGTGACCTCTAATATAAAACTTTTACTGTGACCTCTAATATAAAACTTTAACAAAGGCTCTAAAATCAAAGAGCTTCCACCTACAACTTTGAAACTTCATATGTAGATGCACCTTGATCAGTTCTACACGCCACACCCATTTTTGGGTCACTAGGTCAAAGGTCAGGGTCACTGTGACCTGTACTCCATGAATGACCATGTTTGCTCCGATCACTTGATAGAAGTCCTTTTTTCCATTTTTTCATTTATTTATTTATTCGAAACTGCACCACAGCCGAGCGTTGGCACCCGCTATGCGGTGCTCTTGTTAAATTATAAAATGATTGCTTGACTCATATGTCGTGTTTTTATAAATGTTCAACAAATTAATTTTTTTATTAGAAAAAGATCTCCCCTTGGTAATGTAAGAGGGCGAGGTGCGGACAAATCAGTAGTAGTTATAATATTATTTATGAAAATCATATACATAGATAAAGAACTGCTACATGCATACCAATAACGTGACTGAAGTGGACATGCATTTTCAATGAAGAAGGCTTTTTTTTCTAGGCATGAGTTTGAATATGAATCGGGATGTGTTTAAAAAAAACAATAATCTTCTTACTTAACAATGTCATCAAGATAATGTTGATGCATGATACATATGTTTGAAAACGAATATGTTTTGCTTTTATACATGTACCAGTATGTATTTAGTTGGAAATACCATATAAATTCTTGTCTGATGGTCCTTAATTGAAGGCAAATGATTAATAGCCTAATACAATACAATACAATATATACAATATGTCTTTGACATTAAACATAAAAACATGATTAAAGGTGGGGTCACCTCCTTGGAACAGTCTATGCAAAGCATTGCGGGGTTAAACTGATTTTAAGGCTAGCCGTACCTCAGGCCCAGCAATAATCACTGAAAATGGAAAGTTTGCAACTGACAATTTATATAAAAACATTTACGTGTAGAAGCTATCAGATACCACATATTTATCTATTGCCTAATAATGATTTTCCAAATGTTAGCTTCAGTTAGAATTGGTTTGGCTCTATAAGAGTAGTTGGGCTATGTGTTGTTTAAACAAATTTTAGAATGTTGTTATCAGATTTTGTTTGTTCATGTATTACTTACTTGTTTTAAGTAATAATGGCATAATAATTCTTAAAAATTGCCATAAATTAGCTTCTCTTGTTTTGTGAGACAGCATGCAAAATATTCTGTGTCAATGCAGCATGTGGGGGTTTACGTCACATCTGTGACAAAGCTCTAGTTTATCTCAATTTTATTTCAAGTTAGTACATCTATTCAAATGTACTTAATTATGATAAAAAGCAATGAATATAGTTCAATCAGTACAAATGTTGTCATAAGAGAGTAAGTAAAAAAAATCCCCATAAAAGGGAAACGCTGCGAAAATTCCCCCTTATGAGGGACCTGGGCCCCTTCCCTTGAGAGGGCCCTGTTTAGGGTCCCTAATTGTTATGCCATCGTCAAGCCTGCTTACTGTTTCACAAAAATAATATCCTAGATGCATGTTTTGGGCATGTTAATGCAGCAAACATTTCACTGTAAAATGACATCATTTTGTTGTTCATCACGACATTGCTTGTGTTGTTTTTGTTTGTTATTTAATGTTGTTTTCAGTTTATTTTTTGTGTGTTCCCAAAGTTTAAGCCTCGTAAGATAAACTTCTTTATTCAACACTGTATCCAATTTTATTTATGAATAAATGTACAACCAGCATGAGAGCCCATGCAGAATCATGAACATTCTCAATTGTTTAGCTCAATTCAGGAGATGAGATTTAACTTAAAAGCTCAGCTGAGTATTGAGAATGTTGGTCAGCTTAAGAACAATCTCAAATCTAGGCTATAAGAATATTCACATATTCTTCCTCAAACTTAAGGTTGAGTCTGACTTGAAACTCAAAAACACATCTGTGAACGCCAATTTTAGCATGCTGGTCAACCTCATCTCAAACATTAAAAAAAAAGTAGAGTCAGAATGTTGGCATACCTATATCCCTAATACTAGGCGGCCCAGTACTGGTTATTTCTCTTCTGTACCACAGTGGGTGTACCTGCCAGACCCAGTGTCCCGAGAGAAGCTGAACCTTCCCCCCAGGGTACAGGTGGACTACAGGGCAGCCTGCTTCTGTCATAGGAACCTCATTGACATCGGATATGTGTGCTCAGTGTGCCTCTCAAGTATGTGCAGCTCTGTTTTACCAGCTTGTACATTTCTTATTGGACTAGTATTTATTTGCAACATATTTTTGTGTAGGAGTGGTTCAAAAATGTGATTTGTTTCAGGGTATACTTTTCACCAATTAAGCCAAAGATTTAAGAGACCTATTTCAAATTTCATTAATGCTATGATGAAATAAATATTATTAATTATTTGATTTTTTTTTTATATAAATTGAATGCTATGCAAATTTTATTTCTTCAGAAATCTGCAGTTGTCACTTGCTGGTAGTAATTTGCTAGCTACAACAACTATACTTAAGTTTTTATATATATATGGGGAGCATATAGTTGCCAGTTTGAACTTCCGTACTTCCTTTCTTCCGTTACACTTTTTTATTAGTTTCTCATAGCCCTTCAATATTTTACCGCTCTCTTACATATTTGGCATGTAGGTACCTTGCATAGACCTCTACCTTTTGATGAGGTTTGAGGTCACTGGGGTCAAGGTCAAGGTCACAGAGGCTAGTAATATATTTTCTCAAGGTCACATAAAAAAAATAATAAATCCACACAATTAACCCATATATCGACAAAGCATCATTGGGGAGCATCCATCAGTTTTACTGATATCCTTGTTTTTAGCTCACCTGAGCNATCAGCTTGCATTTTTTCAGAATAGTCTAGTTCTTTTGGCTTTCAGGTGAGCGCCTTAGGGCCTGATGGCCCTCTTGTTTATAGTAACAATGGATTGAATATTCATGAATCTAAAATGCATTTATTTGCATTTTCAGTTTTCTGCAACTTTAGTCCAATCTGCTCCACCTGCCAGTAAGTAGAGAATTTTACAATTTACATATCAAAAATATATAATAGTCAATATTTGTGTATTCTTAGACACAGATTCATCAGGCATACAAATCGTTCCCTTTCCCATTCTCTTCTTGTTGAATATTCCACTTATTTTTGCGTGATATTGATTTATTTTTGAATTCTTAATTGTTTCTTAATACCAGTAATTTGTAAAGCATCATGGAACTTTTGTACCAGTCCGATAATTAAGTTAAATAGTTCCTGTGATCTTCAAACTTTTATCAGACTTGTGACATTTTAATCTGGTTTGTCTGCAGTCCAGCATCTTTTGGATGTTTTTATTCTTTGAACGTTGCACAAATTTGGTTGTTTACACCTGCACTCTCCTGCGTTTACAGAACCACCTTCAAGATCATGGCACCTCCAAAGCTGGCAAAGAAGAAGTCGAAGAAAGGTGCAGGTTGATACTGGTTACCATGGATACTGTGGTTACCATGGATATGGTTGTTACCGTATATATGTGCAGGGACTACCAGGCTGGTCAGGTGTTACAATATTAGCATGGATGTGGATATCCTATGTATGACTTGATTGATGAGAGTCATTGTATTTTTGGACGAGTAAATATTACATGTTAACAAGTACAAACCTTTAGGGTGTGGAACTGATGTACATGTAGTAGTTGGAAGTGAATTATCATAATATTTATACAGTGAAATAACACAATAAGGTTCATTATATTAAGTTAATGTGTCAAGCAGACCTGCAAATAAAATATAAATTTTAATTATAACAATTGACTGTTGCTTGCAGTCCAGTCAAATTTTTCTATGATCATTTCCATGGATATGTATGGTACAATATGTTGATATTTACACAGTTCTGATGTGTGCAATACATTAATCATCATAGCATGTGTAGACATTGTAGTGAGAAATGGGGATTTTGCTTGCCTACATTTTTAAACACATCAGTCCACTGAAATTACCTGGTATCTATGCATTGTATATCGTTACTTATAATATATAATTGTTAATAAATATGTTCAGCATCTGTACCAATTAAATTAATGAATTGTGTAAAATCAGGCCTTGTAATACAATTTGAAGTTGTTTATAATGATAGTTGTTAGTAAGAAATGTTTTAATTATAAAACTGCAATGGCATTTGATGTGAACATTTTTTATTACAGACATGTTGTATAACAATAAACCAAAATTGTTTCTACTGTTTTTCAACAATTTATTTTAAGCAAATCTGATAAACATTATGTAAATATAGATATGCGTAAATATTTGTGTTTATACACATTTCTTATTCAGAACCATTGTTCCAATTAAATTGAGCAACTCAGATTTCAGCACAATACAACAATGAAGATTTTCAAAAAAATATATTATTTAAAGCTAATTGCCATGCTAGCTACTAGTATTACAGACATTCTGCAAAATTCACTTGACAACTTTTACGTAAAATGTAACCTAGAATAAACATTTTTATTAAAACAACATGGAATGGAAATCTACAGGAAATGGAAATGGAAGACAAGTTCAAACTATGACTGCTGACTCCTCTGTTCAATTCAAACTATAGCTGGGAATAGCACAAGGCATTCTGCTTTGAACTACTATACAGAATAGTTAACAGACAAGACATTACAAAAAGCTCTACTGATATTTGTTATTATTATACCTCACTTTAATTCACAATGCTAAAACTCCCATAGGCCATTGTGACATAGAAATACTGTCAGGCCCAGCGGGAAATAATTTACTGTCCAAAAAATACTGTCACCCGCTACCTTAGCAATCACGTGCGGAATGGTAAAAAATTATACTGTCCCATTTGCGCATGCGCAGTATGCAGTTTTGCATTTCCGTTGTTAACAGACTTAGAAAACACTTTAAGAGACATACTTAATACTGTTTAACTATTAAATTTTTATTTTCTGTGATAAGAAATTGACTGTGTTTACCAGTGTACTTTAATTATTGTTATCAAAATATTAATGGTTGTTAATTGCTGAAATTAAATACAATTATTGAATATTAATATAATATGTTCATGGTTCATATAAATTGTTCATGTTTGAATAGTTTTTTCTGTATAATAAAATAAATATATGTCTTATATGGTGACAGTAAATTTGTCAACTTTAAGAAAAATATGGAATGTATTTCCTTAAGTTGACAAATGAACTGTCACCCTGTCAGACATGTAATATTTATATACCATATTTGGTTTCCGAATATGGAGTACGGTTAATGCCTACATTTTAACGACCCCCCCTCCCCCNCCCTATTTATGTAGAAAATATAGAAACTTTGCCGTCATTTAAATAGTTCCCAGCCTCACTTGCTAAAAACTGTAAACTTGTAGAAGTGACATAAATAAATTAAATGGCAACAGCACAAACAGGTAATCACAATTCAACTGACCTAACTTAAAATCAACCTATTTACATTCAAACATTACAGATATTTTTCCCTATCTGGTGATAACAAGGAAGCAAGCAGTTTATTTTACCATTTTTTTTGTTTTAAAACTGGACTTCTGATCCGCTGGGCAAATCTTTTCAAGCAAATACATCTATACTTATTATCTTTCGATATACAGCATAGCAGTATATGTACAAAATATATGAGCTGGAAATGTTAAAGCCCTTGTCTTGTCTAAATTACATTAGATTCTGAAAAATAGCATCTTAGAAATACACATATAATTTTACAAGATCTTTAAACAAATATAACATTAAGATTTTGATCAGATTAAATTAAATAAATAAAAAAAATGAATCTTGTTTAACAAACATACAGGACATGTATTATTTAGAAAATATGTAGAAGGCAATCAAAAACTACATATGACAAGAGAACATGTACTTTTTTTAATGTTAATTACTTCTAAGGTATTACAATCAACAATATGACTAGCGTTCATAACCTTCACAATGCGCCAACATGGATCTGTATTTAAGTCACTATAAAATTAACTGAAACAAAACCAAGATTGAACAACGAGAAATATTGAGCAAATATTGGGTAATATTTTAACAATCTTCTCCGAAATAAGCCTGTACAACCAAACATTATTCTTTTTTTAAACGAAATTATTATTTACTTTTTTATTAATATGAAAATATTAATCTACCTGTACAAGCAAAACAATAGAAACCAAGATTGTCTAAAATCCCACTTTAAACATCTAAAACTCCACTAAATTCATCTTAACATTTATCTTAATACTGATTCTTTCAACAGTCGGAACAAGGCACTTCCACAATTATTATGTACAAAAATGTACACATAACAAAGTTTGTCTGGGTTTCAGAGTCTTTAAAAAAACTAAAATTAAAGTCTATGTGACAATGCAAGTGATCATATCCTTGGGAGGGTCAATGATTGCCTGCTACAGGTTTCCTCTTTCAGCCTGATCCATCTCGATAGCTTCGAACAAAGATTTGAAATTACCGACCCCAAAACCCTGAAAAGGAATAGAAAAATTACATTTTATTAAGAAAAACATCAACAAACACCAATGGCACTGGATTACACAAGTCTCAAGCAAAAACAAAAAAGACATTGACTCTGGTTTCCCATAGAAACTTTGTGAATTCCGACTCTGGGGAAACGACACGGGAACAACTTTTAACATTTAATATAAGAAAGGATAATTATGAGTCACCCTCTGTGAAAAGGGGGTTTATGCCATGTGCGTAAAATGTCATCCCAAATAAGCCTGTGCAGTCCCCACAGGCTAATCAGAGACTACACTTTCAAACTTTATTTTATTTTTTGTTAAAAGCAAGTCTCTTCTTGACGAAACTTTAGTTTAGGCGGAAAGTGTTGTCCCTGTTTAGCCTGTGCGGACTGCACAAGCTAATCTGGGACGACACTTTACACACATGCATTAAACCCCTGTTTACCCAAAGCGAGGCTCTGATGTAAACTGAGTCCTTACATTGTTGTTCTCCCTCTGTATGACCTCAAGGAAGAGGGTGGGTCGGTCCTGCATGGGCTTGGTGAAGATCTGCAGCAGGTAGCCGTTGTCATCAAAGTCCACCAGGATGTGGAGCTTCTCAAGCTGCAGATAAACATAATAGGCTTGCTCTGTGAAAAGGGGGTTTAATTCATGTGCGTAAAGTCTCGTCCCAGATTAGCCTGTGCAGTTTGCACAGGCTAATCAGGGATGACACTCTCGGCTTTTATTGTATTTTTGGTTAAAAGGATGACTCTTCTTGACAAAAATCCAGTTTAGGAAGGAAACTTTACGCACATGCATTAAACCTCCTTTTCAAAGAGCCAGGCTCATATAGTAGTGAGAAAGGAAGAGGATGCTGCTAACAAGGAGTTTGGGGCTGGATCATATAGTAGTGAGAAAGGAAGAGGATGCTGCTAACAAGGAGTTTGGGGGCTGGATCATATAGTAGTGAGAAAGGAAGAGGATGCTGCTAACAAGGAGTTTGGAGGCGGGATCATTTTGTTGCAATAAAAGTACTTGAAACATTAAGATTTCACTACACATGTATGTACATCATGGGGAACCGTGTGTTGTGACATCTTAGATTTCAAGTACCATTCCTGTGTCTTGTAATTATCAAGCACTTTCATGAATCTTGTACTTATTAAGGTTTTTATTGTCTTACTGTCTTATCATCTGTCAGTGAATATTTGCAAAAATCAGTAGCATTTTAATGATATTCTGTGTTGATCAAACCAAGCAAAAAGTAGGGATTACAACAGACTACAAAAATGCAAAGAGGGGGGGGGGGCTGAAAAGGGGCAGGGAAACCTTATTTGTGGAAAATTGTTAAATGGTAAAAATTATACAATTTAAGTGACTTAATTGTGCTGTTTCAACTTAAGTACTTATATTCAATCATGTTTCCCATGAGATCATAATTAAAAATGGGTACAAATATCTGTTCCATGTAAAACAAGAGATGTCTTTGTCAGAAACACAATGCCCCCTACTGCGCCACTTTGAAATAAAATTTCTACTTATCATTTGGCAGGTACATGTATAGAAATTATCTCCCTTTAAAGCGTATTACTTCCCTTGGATTTTGTTTTTGACCTTTGACCTTGAAGGATGACCTTGACCTTTCATCACTCAAAATGTGCAGCTCCATGAGAGACACATGCATGCCAAATATCCAGTTGCTATCTTCAATATTGCAAACGTTATGACCAATGTTAAAGTTTTCGGATGGACGGACAGACAGATGGCCCGACTGACTGACAGTTCAACTGCTATATGCCATCCTACCGGGGGCATTAAAACTATTTGATGAGAAAAACTCTTATTTTTCTTAGTTGTATATTAATAAATTTATACTGAAATTAATGGTAACAAATCATAATGTTTTACGTCTTCTTTGTAACCTCTATAAAAAACAGTGATTCGCAACTTTCACAAAATAATTTTGTAGATAATTTTTCCTCATAAATGTAACTTCAACAGGTTTCGCCATGGAAACGCACAAAAATAAATGCCTGTAAAAGGGAACTCACTGTGTCAAGATCTTCCGTGACTTTCACTGGGGAGTTCTTCAGCCTCTCTCTCAGATTCATGTAGTAGGTCTTTGGGATTGTAAGGAACTCCTGGCCCCTGGCTCTCAAATTGGACACCTGAAAATACATATGAGCCTCACTCAGTGAAAAAGGGGTTTAATGCATGTGCGTTAAGTTTTGTCCCAGATTAGCCTGTGTAGTCTGCACAGGCTTATCAGGGACGACACTTACAGCTTTTATGGTATTTTTCATTTAAAAGACGTCTCTTCTTAGCGAAAATCCAGTTAAGGCGGAAAGTGTCATCCCTGATTAGCTTGTGCGGACTGCACAGGCTTATCTGGGACGACACTTTACGCACATGTCAGTCAGGAGACTGATTTTTTCTACTTCCCGCTGATTTTGTTTTCTTTCAATGTCAATATTTATTTATAGATAGTTTTTGACTTTAATAACTCTTTTTAAAAAGGAACACTTATGGTGAATCAATTAAGGCGGAGGGCTTGGGTACTTTTCTCCCCTTCAAGTATTTCATAAATGACAACCATTGAGTGAGTGTGCATCTGCCTGGGGCCTCCTAGAAACAAGGTGGTCACCACATAACCTTGAAAAAAAAAATTTCAGTCATAAAAACTGTTCCAAAGCCAATAACTGAGGAAATGATAAAAACACACTAGGATTATCATTGAGTTACAGTTTCTGTCATAACATGTACTTTTAAACTAACTTAACAACACACTTGTACATGTGTGTACCATCTCTTGAAGAAGTAGACTTACAAAAGAGTGAAGGGATAATTATGGATTGAAGTGTTTTACATCAACACTAAATGTTGGGGGTCCACAGGACTTGACTGGGGCTGATATTAAAGGGTCATCTCCATTAATGTTTGTTATGTATGTTTTGTATAAACTAGACAAGATGGAGACATTGTAAAATAATTTTAATAATGATGAATATATTTATTTATTTTTAATTAAATTTTTTAACACTGACCTGTATCAAAAATAATTAAATCGAGTATTAACAGCAAATATGAGCCGCATCATTTGAAAATGGGTCTTATGTCATATGTGTCCAGTGTAACTCCAGGGTCTTATGTCATATGTGTCCAGTGTAACTCCAGGGTCTTATGTCATATGTGTCCAGTGTAACTCCAGGGTCTTATGTCATATGTGTCCAGTGTAACTCCAGGGTCTTATGTCATATGTGTCCAGTGTAACTCCAGGGTCTTATGTCATATGTGTCCAGTGTAACTCCAGGGTCTTATGTCATATGTGTCCAGTGTAACTCCAGGGTCTTATGTCATATGTGTCCAGTGTAACTCCAGGGTCTTATGTCATATGTGTCCAGTGTAACTCCAGGGTCTTATGTCATATGTGTCCAGTGTAACTCCAGGGTCTTATGTCATATGTGTCCAGTGTAACTCCAGGGTCTTATGTCATATGTGTCCAGTGTAACTCCAGGGTCTTATGTCATATGTGTCCAGTGTAACTCCAGGGTCTTATGTCATATGTGTCCAGTGTAACTCCAGGGTCTTATGTCATATGTGTCCAGTGTAACTCCAGGGTCTTATGTCATATGTGTCCAGTGTAACTCCAGGGTCTTATGTCATATGTGTCCAGTGTAACTCCAGGGTCTTATGTCATATGTGTCCAGTGTAACTCCAGGGTCTTATGTCATATGTGTCCAGTGTAACTCCAGGGTCTTATGTCATATGTGTCCAGTGTAACTCCAGGGTCTTATGTCATATGTGTCCAGTGTAACTCCAGGGTCTTATGTCATATGTGTCCAGTGTAACTCCAGGGTCTTATGTCATATGTGTCCAGTGTAACTCCAGGGTCTTATGTCATATGTGTCCAGTGTAACTCCAGGGTCTTATGTCATATGTGTCCAGTGTAACTCCAGGGTCTTATGTCATATGTGTCCAGTGTAACTCCAGGGTCTTATGTCATATGTGTCCAGTGTAACTCCAGGGTCTTATGTCATATGTGTCCAGTGTAACTCCAGGGTCTTATGTCATATGTGTCCAGTGTAACTCCAGGGTCTTATGTCATATGTGTCCAGTGTAACTCCAGGGTCTTATGTCATATGTGTCCAGTGTAACTCCAGGGTCTTATGTCATATGTGTCCAGTGTAACTCCAGGGTCTTATGTCATATGTGTCCAGTGTAACTCCAGGGTCTTATGTCATATGTGTCCAGTGTAACTCCAGGGTCTTATGTCATATGTGTCCAGTGTAACTCCAGGGTCTTATGTCATATGTGTCCAGTGTAACTCCAGGGTCTTATGTCATATGTGTCCAGTGTAACTCCAGGGTCTTATGTCATATGTGTCCAGTGTAACTCCAGACCAGCCTGCGTATTTGCACAGTGTGGTCAGAAGCTATCCTATTAGATATAAAGTCACACAAAGTTTCTTGGTTTCATTAGCAGACATGGTAGCTCCTGACTAGTCTGGCCGCATATGGCATAAAACCCATTTTTGCACGATGTGGGTCATATTTCTCAGGCCTAGCACTCACGGCATGAATGACATTGTCTGTGTTCAAGGCAATGTGCTGCACCCCCGCACCACCATAGTAGTCCACATATTCCTAGAAAACATAAAACATTGCAAGGCTATTTGCAAAGTCAAAATATATATATAACAAATACCAAGCCACCAAAACATTTTCAATCTTAACACAACTAATTATTTGTAAGAAAAGTGGGCATGATATATTGCTTAGTTCCTTTTACTAAATGTAGTACATTTATATTGTCAAGAAAAAGATTCTGATCATGTGTCATGATTTATGACTCGATCATGATCAAAATTGGTAAGAATTTTATCTTTGACAAATTCAATACGTAGGTCAAGTCATGTGTCCAAAAGCTATGTCATCTGGTCAAGTTTTGACAATTTGTTTATCTTGAACTCGGGTGAGCTCTTCAGGACCATCAAGGCGCTGTTATCTTTTTAAAGTAGCAGTGACCTAGATCTGACTGTCCCCAAAAATAAAATTCCAGGCTAGGTCTGCATGTTGTAGCATTGAAGGCACATACTGTGGACACAATTCCGCCATAACACAAAAGTCATTGAGGGAAAACAATTGTTCTTTTTATAGTAAAAGTGACCTTACCCATTAATATTGTAACACTATTTGAATTAGAGAGCGTAAAAGTTTTTTTTGTTAGATTAAGGGCCATAATTCTGACGTGCTTTATGTGATCTGGCTGGTTATCAAATTTGGCAGAGAGATTGTGCCAACAAACACCAAGTTTCATGATGATCAGATATAAAAAAAAATAACTATTCAACCGACATCGTTTTCCTGGATGCCACCGTTTCCTGGATGCCACCCATCCAGCCACATGTATGCCAGCCGGCTGCGGGTAATCCAATATGACGCCCTGTTTTTTTCAATGGGCGTATAAATATTAACACATCAGGTCCACTAGCTCATCATGAAACCCTCCTTAGACTTTATAACACCTCAACAATCACGCAATTTAGTAACCCAAATCTCTGTTTGCATGCGCACCTGAATCTGACTCTTGCGTTTACCGACTGCGGGCTCATTGATGGGCATTTTGATGGTCTCCTCGAAGTTAGAGACGACGATGGAGCGAAGGGAGGAGTACTCTGTGTGCACCTGGGAGTCGTCCACGGACCAGAAACGGTGAAACATGAGATTCTTCTCATACCTGCATGGTACACATTAAAGTGCCTATACATCTTTAATGAGAATTAGTTTCAAAATAAGCACTTTAAACTGATCATAAATAAGTTCAAAGTACAACGACACTAGAGCATTGTCACGTGCAACATTGGGCCTTGACTGATAGTATGTTTGAAGGTGGGTGTGTAAGAAATATTTTGGTTTTTATGCTATGATTTGTAATTTCTCGGTAGGATGGGTTCAACTGTTGGTTTCTGTCTCTAAGTCAAGAACTTAATGATACTGCAAAATCATTCCTGTTTGTGTGACATTAATTTTCATTAATTTTGTAGGTAAACCGATTCACAAATTAAGATCCCAATTAATAACTATTCCCAACATTCAAATTTTTAAAGACTGGATTACCGTGTGAACGAAATACATTAATATCCTACGTTATCCACAAGCCAAAGATGTTTATTGATATATCTTTGCACATGCACATCATGTGCTTGTTCTGCAATCCAGATACTATACAAAGAGGATTACATTTAACTTACTCAGCTGACACTTGACGTTCTTGTAAAACATGCTTTTTAGCCACTGTTCAAGTGACTTTTCTGAGAAATTACTGTTCTTAATATGAGCAGATATTTACAGTGCAAAGTGCTTGAAGCTTTATTTAAAAGTAAGCAAAATACCTTGCTTACATTAATTATAAACAAAAATATTTGCACCTTCTATGGTCATTTACCGGTAGTCCTGCTAATCCGTTTTCTATCACTTCATAACAATGGAATAGTTAATTATCAAGTATTAAAGTGGGCAAGTTGCTATCATTTCATATCAATCGACTTCTTAATTGGCATATGATATACAGGAACCAACTCCAAAACACAATTTATCGTGTCCACCTATAACGACACAACGGAAAATGGCTGACGCAAGTCCCTAACATGTTTTGCTAAAATCAGAAAGCCATGAATTTACATGTCCACAAAATTGTACAAACCATTCTGCCACAGAAGTCATCTCATCATCAGGCTGGTTTCCCACAATGTGATCAGTAAACCTCAGTCCAATCTTGGGCCTGAAAATGTAACCAGTCAACATCGAGTCAGCATGAGCCGCTTTTAAGAATATTAAGAAATATGAAAAACAACAAATCTACATAATGTCATGCGTAAATATATTATTTATCGGGAGGGGGCTCCAAAAAGGTTCGCTTTTCAGCCCAATCTTATGTCAACTATGTAACTTGTGAATATGTTACTATGTCGTAGTAAATTAGTTTTAACCAACAAATTTTCTCTTTGTCCACAACATACATGTTTAATCAGCTACAGCATGCTAGTTTCTTCATAATTATCATCATCCTGCATCACCATATCAGCTAACATTCCAATAGTCTGTGTCATAGCACAATCTGCCACCCAGCTCCTGAGCATGATCATATTACGTCCACAAAGGTTATCATTAAATGTATGAGTATTCCCTATAAAACAAGCAAATTCGTAGAATTGATATCCCCCGCAACATATATTTTGTTTAAGGATGGGTGCAAATCGGACCGATGAACGTACTACTATACAAAGGGCCATTACTCCGTTATTAACAGATGGTGTACAATGCCATTTGGCGTGCATCATCGTCTTATCCATATATATACTCATACCAAGTTTCAATGAAATTCGCCAAAGCACTTCCAAGAAATGGCTCCGGACACAAAAGTGCCTATAGTAAAAAGCATTTTTTCAAGATACAAAGGGCTATAACTCCGTTATTAACAGATGGTGTACAATGCCATTTGGCGTGCATCATTGTCTTATCCATATATATACTCATACCAAGTTTCAATGAAATCCGCCAAAGCACTTCCAAGATATGGCTCCGGACACAAAAGTGCCTATAGTAAAAAGCATTTTTTCAAGATACAAAGGGCCATAACTCCGTTATTAACAGATGGTGTACAATGCCATTTGGCGTGCATCATCGTCTTATCCATATATATACTCATACCAAGTTTCAATGAAATCCGCCAAAGCACTTCCAAGATATGGCTCCGGACACAAAAGTGCCTATAGTAAAAAGCATTTTTTCAAGATACAAAGGGCCATAACTCCGTTATTAACAGATGGTGTACAATGCCATTTGGCGTGCATCATCGTCTTATCCATATATATACTCATACCAAGTTTCAATGAAATCCGCCAAAGCACTTCCAAGATATGGCTCCGGACACAAAAGTGCCTATAGTAAAAAGCATTTTTTCAAGATACAAAGGGCTATAACTCCGTTATTAACAGATGTTGTACAATGCCATTTGGCGTGCATCATCGTCTTATCCATATATATACTCATACCAAGTTTCAATGAAATCCGCCAAAGCACTTCCAAGATATGGCTCCAGACACAAAAGTGCCTAAAGTAAAAAGCATTTTTTCAAGATACAAAGGGCTATAACTCCGTTATTAACAGATGTTGTACAATGCCATTTGGCGTGCATCATCGTCTTATCCATATATATATACTCATACCAAGTTTCAATGAAATCCGCCAAAGCACTTCCAAGATATTTCTCCGGACACAAGTGTTCCGGACGGACGGACGGACAATGCCAAAACAATATCCCTCCGCCTCTGGCGGGGGATAATTAAAAAATTGCCTTACTTGAGCCATTTGCATGAATATTAAACATCAAATGTTGACCCAAATTCTTGAAACTGATATTGGTACAAAGACAAACGCATAGCACACTTACAATATCTTTTTCAGTGGGTCACTGTCGGGGTCAACTTTCCGGTAGCCCGGCAGGTAAAAGCCCTTGTACTGTGACAGGTCATACATTGTGTGGGTGGTGTCCCCATAAGTCTGAATGACACAGAAGCGCACCACGCCCTCATTGTCCTTCTCCTCTGTGGGCTCCTGTACCACATGGGCCCCACGCTCTACGGCTCTCTGGAACGAAAGTAGCCTATATATGTGTCTCGATCTGTAAAAACAGGGTTTAATGCATGTGCGTAAAGTGTCGTCCCAGATTAGCCTGTGCAGTCCACACTTTCTGCTTTCATTGAAGTGTATTTAAGGAAGTCTCTTCTTAGCCAAAATCCATTTTAGGAGGAAAGTGTCGTCTGTGATAGCCTGTGCGGACTGCACAGGCTAATCTGGGACGACACTTTACGCACAAGCATTAAAGCCTGTTTTATCAGAGCGAGGGTCATATTGTATATACTGTTCTCAGATTCATCATGAGCATGACGGTGATGTTGGTTTATAAAAGTAAAAGTCAAGTCTTTGTTTAGTATAGTTTCATCCCCTGGTATTCAGGGCCAACCAGTTTTGACTTATGATACACCTTTACTGATGATAATCTTTACGCCTGATTCCAATAATTTATACTGGATGCTTGTTAAGAAGGCAAATAGTACCCCTAAATTTAACTAGCTGCTGGGTAGGCAACTTGCCATAACAGAATGAGCTTAATGTTGGTGTCAAACCTTTGAACTCTGTAACCACTTTACAATAGAGACATGATGATGCTGATGCTGATAACAATGATGATGATGATGGTGTAGACATTCATTTTGATGATATTGTTCTTTATGATGATGATGATACTGATATTGTGGATGATTTTGTTAATGTAGCAGGTAATTTTGCTTCTGCTGCTGCTGTTAATGACATTACCTTATATATCGCATCCAGGTCCTCTACTTCAAAGGCAATATCTTTCACGCCATCTCCATGCTTTGACAAGTGGTCCCCAATTTCTGAAATATAAAAAAGTCTCAAACGTTTGGCAATTAATATTGAACAACTTAAAATATAAATAGTGTCAAATAATACCTGTGGGCATCTTGTGGATCTGATTGTCAAATTGTCTTGTTATTATTATACAAGATGAATCATGACCATGTTTGACCTTAGGCCTTAAGTGTTACCTTGACCTTTGACCAATCGGTGACACACCTTCTCAGCATGATTTACTTTGAAAATTATTTTAGTTATCATTATAGTAACTGTTTTGACAAGCTGCTCTATTCCCAAATTTAACATTAGACCTTAATGTGTGTCCTTGACCTTTGAGGCAGGGAGACTGTTGTTTCACATGAAACACAGTATCAACATGATGAACATTTGCGGTAAATAATTACATTGTAAATAAAAAATTGCATGGTTAATGATGAATTAACAGTTGTGACAAGCTGTTTAATCGCCAAATTAATAATTTGATCTTATAAGTTTTACCTTTGAGAAAGGGAGATGTATTATATATGTGACACATAGTCTTCTGCTTGGGACATGTGTGGTAAGTTATTTTAAAATGGCATGATGAATGACAAAGTTAAACTCTGGAAAAGATGTTTTATGGCAAAATTTGACCTTTGGCTTTGAAGTGTAACCTTGATTTTTGAAATTTGGAGACCGATTTTACACACAACATGCTGTCTCCCTTTGGTGGCTATTTGTGGTATATTATTTTTAAATTGCATAATGAATGGCAAAGTCACAATCCTGACAAGCAGTTTTATGGCTATATTTGACATTTGATCTCTAAGTGTGACCTTGACCTTTGAAGTTGGGACAAAGGTGTTTAGGACACATGCTGTTTCCTCATGATGGTCATTTGTGGTCATGTGTGGTAAGCTATTATAAAATTGCAAGATGAATTATAAAGTAAAAGTCCAAACAAGCTGTTTTATGGCTAAATTTGAACTTTGACCTGCGACCTTCATCTTTGAGGTAAGGAGAAGGGTGTTACTCACAACATGCATTTTTTTATGGTAATCATTTAAAGTAAGTTATTGTATTGCATGAAGAATGACAAAGTTGCAATTCAGAGAAGCTGTTTTATTACCAAATTTGAACTTTGACCTATAAGTGTGACCTTGAACTTTGAGGTAGGTAGATGTGTCTTACATGCAATATGCTGTCTATTAAAAATTGCACAATGAATGACAAGGTACAGCCCGCTGAAGGTCTGACACACACATGATTGCACACACACATTCACGCACATACACTTGACACCATGACTGCTATATCGAGCTTTCCGCATGAGAGCTTGACAAAAAAGATACAAAAACAAGATGCTGTACTTGATAAACAAACAAGCTGATTGGTGGCTTCATTTTGTTGATGGTCAACCCTTTTGAATCAGTCAAAGTGTAAAGTAGTTCAAGGCAAAAGTGAAGTTAGTTGATATATTGATAGGGAATCGTCATAAGCTAAAAAAAAGTTATAACAGGCAATGACAGTGCTAGAAAAAAACACAGTTAAATCTTCTTAACAAATCATGGATGGAACGAAGAAAGCGGCATTAAAAAAAACTTGGGAAAAAATCTGAAATCTAGTGCTATAAGCTTAAAAGTTCATACTCTGCATGTAAATTAAATATTGATATATTATCTGGCTCGTTATACCTTTTGGGTCATGTGGATTCAGCATGTTTTCAAACTCAAACAGAATCTGAAAGCAAAAGACATAAATTAAGCATGCAACCTCTATCAGAATATAAGAAAATACACTAATATTTCAAACCAAAGCACAGATTATTTTACAAATACACTAATCAATATTTACCGCAAAACATTTTAAATTTTTAATTGCACAGATAATCATTTAACAATACTAACATTTCAAAATGAATTTTTTATATAAAAACAAAAATACAACAATTCATTTAGTTTAAAAAAAAATCAATTTCTCTTTGGTCTATTAAACTTTATTTTATTATACAAAGCATGTGTTTCAAATATTTATCTTCTGTATTGCAGCACCTTGTTCTGCCTGACAACGTGTGAGGCCACTTGACGACTACCAGTCTCCAGGCCTCTGTAGGCAAACGGCTCGAACCCCATTCTAGTGACATAATGGGAGGCAGCCTGCAAGCATAGGGATATGCAAAGTGAGAACAGACAATTATGATTATAATCATCATCATGCATTTTCATCATCATCATATTTCTAGCTATTGCATCACTCATCACTTCCTTATAAAATAACAGCCTTACTGTATTTATAATTCTATGAACATGCTTGAATTTATTTAAGCGCAAATAATGCATTATTTTACATAGGATTTACCTTATCAATTATTTGAACATGACAGAATCAAAATAATGAAGATAGACCAATATAGAATCTTCAACTGACCTGTTTGGCATTACCGACCCAGAACTTGAGTCTGTGGAAGGAGACAAACCTCCCAGCCTCAGGCTGAAATAAACACATTTGTAAGATCAGGGACTTATTCAAACAAAACGTATGTGTCCCGATTTCCAGTCGTTACACCCCCTGGACGTTACACCCCTAGTCTTTACACCCTCTATATTGTATTATTATAAATTAAGATTTTTACAGTAATTTGATTTATTAGATTGAAATATATTCTCCATTAAAGGATAACTTTTAAGAACTTCTAATTTTTTTTCTCAATCAAACAAAGCTATTATAATTGATTTAATATCTTAGCATGATTGAAAAAAAACACTTTAAATTTCTCTGTTAATGGAGTATTTCATTTGGATCAATGAATAAAGTATACTTTACCATAACATTTTACTTAAAAGATTTTAAAAGATGTAAAATTAATTTTATCTATAACATGCAGCAAAGATAGTAATAAGTTAGTGGGTATGATCACACCTACAAATAAGTCACTGATTGGACTTGATTGTAAATGGCACACTTTTAGATTATGGCTGCTCAATTAAATAATTTGAGCAACCATTAATCTCATCAGTGTCATCTTACATGACAAATCCAATCAGTGGTTCATAAGTTATATATTGGATTACACCTTTCTAATCGAATCAATATCTTGGGAGGTGTAACTTCCAGGCTTCGAGGGTGTAAAGACTAGGGGTGTAACGTCCAGGGGGTGTAACGACTGGACACCTGTGTCCCTGGTAAGATAAATGCTGCCATTCTTGAGCTAAATGTCGTATTTCAAATGTGTACACTGTATTTATGTATATGTACTGCATACACAAGCATTGGCGGGTATGTACTGTATATACATTATGTGAGCTTTATTTAAATAACAATTACTGAACTTATCTTTATTATAAAATAACAGTATTTTGATTCTGTAGATTGGGATTGTTGATATCTATATAATTATTATTTTCAAATGTTATGTGTTCTTTAAGTCTTAACTTGACTTAAGTCAAGACTTAAAACTGGATAATTACATGTAAAGTACGTCTAAATAAAACATAAAATATAAAGCACTGACGATGCTTACAATTTATAAATTAATTATTAGTTTAACATTAATACTTCTCAAATGATACGCGTAAACTTTCGTGATTATGTTTAGCTTATTCGTCGATTGTAACAACTTGCAGCCCAAGGTCAAACTACTTCTCTGAGACTGAAGTTATTTATAATTACGTTTGAGAAATGTTTACATTGAACAAAAACAATAACACAAAATGTCACTCACCTTCGGTCCCTTGTTTGTGTATGTCGTCTGAAATGGAAAGAAAAGCACCAGTAATATATGGAATAAATTTCTCCGATTTTGAATATAACGAAAGAAAACATTATTTTTTTACTCCGACACTCACCATTCCGGATTGTCAACAAACTTAATGGTCTAGCTCGTTTCGATTGGTTGAATATATGCGGCGTGCCCAATCGCTGCGCAGGTTATTAAACACACCTCCAAAAGTAAAGCCGAGCAGTGGGTTACATGCCAATGTTGGATGACGAAAGACCCAACGCTCATGTTTAAATGATGTGAATGTGGAGGTATTTGCAACAGAAGATAGTGAGTTTACAGAAGTTAGGTTTAAGTAAATAAGTACCGGTAAGCATGTAAGCTGATAATAAGAACAATGAATTTAACCGGGGGAGGGGGGATCACGGCGGGGCATTGGAGGTACTAGATGGTAGAGCATAACGTACACGAGGACGTATGATGTAACTGGTTTGCAGTTATTCTTTATCGTGCTTTCATAACGTCGCTTTAGGAACATACTAGTGGTTGCGAGCCATTGGAGGCCCTAGGATTCTATGTTTGCAATAGGCACAAAATATATACTTATCGCGCATTTAGAACACCGCTTATCTAATTCGCAATATATAGTAATGATCATAAGACTTATTCCCCAAGCATTTCGGTTGGGTTTAATCTATACATAAGTAAAACTGATGAAAGTTAATTTTGAATGAAGGACACAAACTTACTCGGACATACGCTCACGCGGACAAAAGCTCTCCCACGATTTTACATCCTATTGCATAATTTGTCGTGTACGGTATTTGAACAAATCAGATTTTTTCTCTGAATTTGCTACAGAGTCAACAACGAAACATAAATGTTCAATTATTTTGAAGTATAATGAAAACTGCAACATAGAAGTCATGTTTATAGCGATTAATTTTGTTGAACTTTAAAGAGTGTCACAACAGGAACATGCTTATGAAATCAATTTTGCAATCCCGTCAGTGGTTTCTTTTTTTGTGTATTTTTTATCATACTGAGTAAAATTCGACACTTTAAGAATGCACTAAATTTTGAACAAGTAAACGTGTGCCGACTTGTTACAGATATTTAAATTAAACATGTCTTTGTGCAATTATAATCACGTAAAGAAAAAAATCGCGGGTTGTGCCTCGAGTTTGTCCGCAACTATGATATTTCACGTGCGGGCTTTTGTTCGGGTGAGCTTTTTTTCTGGTCTGAACATAGACGGGTGAGCTTTCGGTCGGATTACTACATCCGCGAAAGGGCTTTTGTCCGCTGGCTGGCACGCCTTTTTTGTTGAATTTATTTAAATTTAATGTCCGCACGGCATATGGCATATATTTCTTTAACATTAACTGTTATTCATTTGCCGCGTCAGCACATTGCTTTCAAATTGTGCTTTTTATATATTCTGTCTACGATTCCGTAAATGCAGGCGTTAGTACAAGCTTACTTTACGAACTATATAGTTACACGTTTTTAAATAAGACCGTGTTATACTTAAAGAATATTTATCAAACTTTTTGAACCTTTCACTGATGGGTTCGTCGTTTAAAAATATTTATAATAACGGAGATCCATCTACTGACCAGTGAGTAAGGCAAATTAACGAAAAATAAATGCACGCAAGAATGAATGAATTTACACATGGATGAATTAATAAATGAATGAAAATGTGAGTGAGCGAGTGAGTGAGCGAGTGAGTGAGCGAGTGAGTGGGCAAACGAATGAATGAATTAATTTATGGCCGTTCTTGGAATTCTAAGATATCAGTACATTTTAACGCCCCGCCTCCCGAACAAAACTGCCCCCCCCCCCACACACACACGAGGACAGGTACGTCTTGTTTCGTCCCTGTAAGCAAGTAAGCAAGGAAACTTATAGCAAGCATTATATATACTGTTCAAAAATGTTACATTTAGTGTATTACTGTGTTTAAAAACAATTGAAAAGATTAAGTATGCATTGTACTGTACATATGAAACTGGGCAAATGATTCAGATGTTTCACTTGTTCTGCATGGTCCATCGTATATTAGGAAATGGAGAGTGTAAACCAAACACTTATATACATAATGTTTTATTAAAGTATATAACATATGATCTTAAACTTTACATGTTGTTTTATTGTAGTATAACAGCTCGACATTATTTTGAAGTACATGTATTTTTATATGTGCATATTTGATTTGGTCGCAAGTAGTTTGAACAATTGGCTACTTCAGAAGCTATCACAATCTGATAAAAATAATGTTATTCGCATTCATGAACGTTGGTGAACATCGCTAGAGTACATGTTGAACATGTCATGCACATGGTGTTGCCCCCACGTTGCACCTCTCCATTAATATTATCTATCGGTGCATTATTGTGTTCCAGTTTGCAGTCACCCGTAATGAGGTTATCTGTAGTGTTGTGACTTCTTTCACGTATGGCCTTAAATACAGCTACCAGTTTAGTATTGAGTATAATATAATCAATAATTGTATTCCTAAAATGGTCCGCTTTATTAAAAAAAAAACAAATACTATTCAGGCATGTGCGTATGTTTTCCTAAGCATATTGTTCGTGGTTCCCCTTTCGAGAAACAGTTTATACAGGTTGATATTCACGTTTTAGTGGTAGTATATATTCTTTTCCGCGTACTGCATATATCGAAGCCTTGTTAAAGTATTACGGTACTTCATGCGTATTTATGATTAAATAGGTACTGTACTGTACTGCGACAAGGTTGGATGAACAATGTTAATACACGTGCGACTTCTTAAGTTTTTTTATACATACGTGTCGTTAACGAAGTTGCCCTGGACATATCATTTTATACTGTATACAGACCCATAAACATTGTACTTTGTTTTGTCAACGACCTGAATATTTTACTGAAACTAAGAGGCTTAATAAATCACATCCAGGGCACTTAGAAATCGTCAGAAGAACTCTAACCATGGATATATAGCCCTTCAAGTATAAATGGTTTATTAATAAAACATATTGCGCTACTGCTGTACCTCGAAGGCTTTAGTAAACTGAGAACACCTTCAACCCATATCCAAGTTGTCCATTAATTGACGCCAATTAGTGACTTTCGGGGCGTTCTCTATTAATTAAAATGTTTATCATATGTAGAATGACGACACCGGAGGAAAACCCGCAATTTTCTTTTTGATAGTAATATTTACTTCGTGTCAATAATTTAGCTTTCGCTGACCTAGCAACTCGGTTTGTGAATAATTAATTCAGGTATTTCTGATTACAGAAAGCATGTCAGTTGATGATGCTTGGGGTCAGCTGGTCAGTTTGACCGATTTTGAAAGTCCACCATTCAAGTGCATTGAAAATGTGTTTCGTATTGGCAGGGCTGTCGGTAAGTTTTGTATTGCAATTATTCGGATATGAGACCTTTTGGACAGAAACAACTAAAACAACTAGAAAAACTGTCCGACCATCTACTCAAATCAACACCTTATTTGTATAAATATAATTAAAACCATGTTTAAATTTAAATCATGAAATAATAAATTTTATTCACTGACAGCAAAAAAACATGTTAAACCAGCTTTTTACAATGACCCATGTAGACTTTTGAGACAGAATAGCGAAGTCCAAAATATTATCTTTATTCTTATATTTGTCATTATTATGATTAAAATATATATCAACTAGTGTCTTAATGAGGATAATCATTTAAATACAAAAATAACAAAGAGTAGTCAGTTTTGCTGAAAGAATGATTAAATTCTAAAAATAAAACCTACAGATGTTATTGGCAATAAAGTGAGATATTTAGTATGGAAATGTAATTTTACAAGTTAAATATTTGGTGCTGCTTAGTTTATGTATCATAAAATTGTCAACAACATACTCATAGGGACAATGAACAGTTATGACTACTGATGAACATGTTGTACATGTAAAGTCTTGGTCGTGCTGTACTTTAATTTAGCATAGTAGACAGAGTTTGTGATACATCTAATATGTCGTTAAACAGTCGTTTTTTTTTACAGATAATGACATCAGTTTATCTGAAAACAAGCTCATGTCTGGTCATCACTGTTATTTAATGAGGAATGAAGTATCAGGAGTGGTCACATTGCATGATAGCAGGTGAGTTATTGCACTCTTCGACATGAAGCGGTGGACCATGGAATCTGAGTCCACCAAATTTCTGCTAGGTCCTCCAAAGTTTGTAAGTTAACTGCATTGGTTCACCGGTTAATTAGGGCACTAAAATAATCATTCGTTAAAATAAAGTAATTCTGAATCATTGTCCACTACTGGCATGTTATCTTATTGTAAAGATAGCACTACTGCAATTGTCTATAATAAGTTAGCAAAGACAACAGCCAACTTGAGAAAATTAGTTAAACATTATTGCATGACTTATATCATGGTAACAGACTGTTCTTACATTTTTTAAAGTATATACAAAGGCAGTCTGTAACCAAAACTTAATTGCAGCATTATAATTCCAAAACTACGCACACAAATGATTTTCTCTAAACATAAGCAACGGATTCTCCGAATTCAGTAATTGCCCCTTTTTTGGACCTTTTTTTTGTGTGTCCAAAAATTTAGATACTAAAAAATATTACTAAAATACAGTGTCCAAGAGTTAAGAGACGGACTGACAATTTACCTATTGCATTAGATGTTCCTATATTCCTGTACATAACATCAACTATGAATAATAGCGTGTGCTGGTATATACCACAGTGTTTTGTATTAATTACCAAAGGAAATGTTTGGAATGAATTTAAAATAATTTTATTTTGTTGAACTTTGTTTTACTGAAAGATATTCCAAGGCTGTATTTAGACCACAGAGTACTATGATAAGTATTTGATAGACTGTATTAAGAATTTTTTATTTGCACCCAAACAAACAGTGGAAATTTTGATTTCATTGTCTTGAAACATGGCGCGGAAATTTTAGTGTGTNATGGTTGAGATCCGTTAAAAAACATGGCCGCAAGAGGGCGTGGCATTTTCCCTTATATAGCTATGTAGTAAAACCTTGTTAACACTCTAGAAGTCACATTTATAATCCAATCTTTATGAAACTTGATGAGAACATTTGTTCTAACAATAGCTCGGCTGAGTTTGAAAATGGCTATGATTCGTTGAAAAACATGGATGCCGGTGGGGGGGCAGTTGTCCTTATATGGCTATATGGAAAACTTGTTGACACTATATAATAGCCACATTTATGGGAAAATCTTCATGAAACTTGGTCAGAACATTTGTCCCAATGAAATCTTAGCAGGGATTGAAACTGGATCATATGAGCTCAAAAACTAGGTCACTAGGTCAAATATAAAAAAAAACATGTTAAAAGTCACTTTTTTGGTCCAATCTTCATGAATCAGCTTGATTTTTTTTCAGAATAGCCTAGGTCCTTTTGCTCTCAGGTGAGCGCCTTAGGGCCTGATGGCCCTCTTGTTTTTAAAGTGGCGAATTAAAAAAAATCGGTAAAATCCTATCCAAAAATATACTGCGAGTCCAAAGCATGTGACCGAGCATTAGCGGTCAGCGTCTGTCAGTTGAAAATACTGATTGACGACGATGTAAGCCACCTACAGTGCAGACTGCAAATTGAAATCACTGAAGCGTGTAAGTGTTACAGACGGTATTTTTACTACTATCATCAAGTTTTATGGGGGTTATCATCGGATTAACGGCTCCTTTATGATATGAACAATGAATTATGTAAAACTGGGACTAACTGTCACGACGATCAATAATTTTAGCAATTATTAGGGCCGCTTTTTCTTTAATCNGAAATAATTAAAAGATGTTACTTCTGCTTGAAACAATGAGTTTTGTTCCCTAATCAGAATGCCTAATTCCCGAAAAGGCAAAGGTCAACGAATCTTAATTCGGCTAAAATAGTTTGTTCCCACTAACATCTCCACAAAATTAGGATAGCTTGGTTTTTAATTTTTAACTTTTTTTTTTATTATAATCAAATTACTTTCCAGTTTTATAGTATATGCAATGACAGAAATTTTCAAAATCTCTTTGCACCACATGTTTCTTCATAATTATGTAGACTTTACTTTTTTCAGTTATATGTCATTATGATCAAATTGAAAAAAAAAATCGAACACTCAACCTGGAATACCACACAAAAAGTGTCATTAGCACCACCTCCTTGGCATTGGCTCCATCTCTTTTGGAAGAATGCAAAATTATATATTATATCGACAAGAAGCCAATGTTTTGTGAATGCAACAACTTGTACAATGTCATGTTCAAAGCAATGGTTTGATGTCGTAACAGATTTAATTGGGTGAAAATTTGCTCGTCACACAGGAAAAAATACATTGATTTTCTTTAAAAACTTCACCATGCCTCAACTTATAAAGGTCATCACGTTTCCAAATTGGTTGTTATTAGGCCAAAAAAATAATAGTCTTGGTTCAGGGAACATGGCCAGAAAAATGAAGGAGGGTATTTCAGTTTTAAATGTAAATATGTATAATTAGAAGTCCCTCTCGGCCTTTGAAATTGACCTTATCTTCTCAACTGATTAAATGTAACAAGCTTTACAGAAACTTGGAAGTTGGATGTCTATGGCTTTTCAAGGGAGGCACAATACTATTTAAGAAATATCTACCCCTGGACTATGTTATGTAATTGAGAGTCAACAAGGGTTATTATTCCCCCATTTTGTGCTATCACCACAAAAGGCTATGATATCTTGTTTATTATACTCTAATCTGCATTCATCTGCAGTAAGCAATGTGATTTTTATGTCCCCGGTAGGGTGGCATATAGCAGTTGAAATGTCCTTCAGTCTGTCCGTCCGTCCGAAAACTTTAACATTGGTCATAACTGTTGCAATATTGAAGAT